>JABSTQ010003214.1:0-50751 GCA_013358835.2 Ixodes persulcatus
TTGCGACGTTGTTGTTAACTTGGCCGGGAATCAGAAGAGCTGGGTACACCGGGATCCGTGTCCGCAGACGTCGCCCCATGAGGAGTTCGGCTGGACTCCGCCCTGTCGAACCCGGGGTATCCCGGTACGCAAGTAGAGCCAAGTACGGGTCCTCTGCTTTCTCAAGCAGACTCTTCATAGTTTGCACCGTGCGTTCGGCCTCTCCGTTCGCCTGAGGATGACGAGGGCTGCTGGTAGTGTGCTGGAAACCGTAGTTCCGGGCAAACTCTGCGAAAGCATCACAGGAGAACTGTGGTCCATTGTCGCTTACTACCGTTGCAGGTATCCCATGGCGGGCGAATATGCTCTTCAGACGTTCGATGACAGCCTCAGCTTTCGTTGAAGATAGATAGGCGATCTCGGGAAAGCGAGACCTGTAGTCAACGCAGAGCAAATACTCCTTGCCTCGTAAATGAAACAAGTCCAGCCCAACCATTTGCCATGGCAGAGATGGCGTCACCGTTGGCATGAGAGGCTCGGCGTTTTTTTGACGAACCTTCGCGCACACAACGCAATCATTGACAACTCTTCTCAGCTCGGACGACAGGCCTGGCCACCAGACAGCTTCTTTCGCGCGCTGCCTGCACCGTCCAATTCCCTGATGTCCCTCGTGGAGTCGTTTCAGCATCTCCTTCCTTAGGGAACCAGGAATAAGGAGGCGGGTTCCGTAGAGCAGAAAGCCTTCGCAGTGGGACAGGCTTCCTCTGTACTGCCAAAAAGGCGACACGTCGAGAGAAAGTCTTGACTTTGATGGCCATCCGTTCATGCAGTACTCCCGAAGCATCTGGCAAACTTTGTCTTTCTCTTGGGCTTCTTTGACTGGATGCAGAGTGCTGCTTCGGAGCCCCATAACTGCTCCAACAGTGAAAGACTGAACCTCTTTGCAGGTCAGTGTCTCCGCTGGCTCTTTCTCACTCACCGGAGCCCTTGAGAGAGTATCAGCCGTCGCGATGCTCTTGCCAGGAACATACTGCATTCTGTAGCTGAACCACATCAGACGCATGCGGAAGCGCTGGATACGAGGAGGGAGTACATCCAGTGCCGATTTCCCCAAGAGCGTCAGCAAAGGTTGATGATCGGTCTGGAAAGTTGCCGTTAGGCCCCGCAAAAAGTCTTGAAACCGCTCTGCTCCCCAGGTCAAAGCCAATTCTTCTTTTTCCACCAGAGCGTATCGGGTTTCAGTAGGGGTAAGGGACCGTGATGCGAAGGCCACAGCTCTTTCCCTCCCATCGGGCTGGACCTGAAGCAAGACTGCCCCTAATCCGTGTGAAGACGCATCCGCGGAGAGTATTGTGGGATACGACGGATTGTAGTAAGCCATGCAACAATCTGAACACAGGAGATCCTTGACGCTTTGTAGAGCGGCTGCTTGTGGTGGACCCCAGGTCCACTCCGACGTTTTTCGAAGCAGGTCTCTGAGCGGCGCCGTAATTTGTGCCAAGTTCGGAAGAAACCTTGCCAGCTGGTTTGCCATTCCAAGGATCCGACGGACGCCGGCAGGATCCTCTGGAGCGGGAAGATCTTTGATTGACTTGACCTTTGCTGGTCCGGTCGAACACCGTGGCGGGATATAATACATCCAAGGAAGGTAACTTCCCTTGTGCTGAAGACACACTTGGCTTTGTTGAGGGTGACTCCAGTTTGCTCTAGGCGCTTGAGAGTCTTGTGCAGATTTGCATCATGCTCAGCTTGGTCCTTGCCGAAGACAAGAACATCATCCATGAGGTTGAGAACCCCGGGCAGTCCGCTCAAGATTTCCGACATGCGTTTTTGGAAATATTCCGGAGCTGATGTTATCCCAAAAGGTAGTCGTGTGAAGCTGAAACGGCCAATTGGGGTGATGAATGTGGTCAGCTCTTGGCACGAGGGAGAGAGACGGATTTGATGGAACCCGGAATTAGCATCCAACTTTGAAACACTGCCGCCGCCCCCAGCTGGCCAAGCGTTTCCTCCACAGTTGGAAGGACATAACGCTCTCGTCGGACGGAGGTGTTGAGGTGAGTGAAGTCGATGCAGATCCTTACTTCTCCGGAAGGCTTCAGGACTGGAACAATCCCAGCACACCAGTCGGTGGGACCTTCAACTGGGCGAATGACGCCCAGATCCACCATCTTTCTGAGTTCTCGAACAGCAGCATCTCTCAGAGGGATGGGCACGCGACGTTCGACGCTCAGCGAGTAAGGCACCGCCGCTGGGTCTAGTCGGATGGTGTTCTCTCCTGGAAGTGTCCCAAGGTCGCTGAACAGTGGAGCAAAGCGCTTTTCGAGGCTTTCGGCGCTGCAGAGAAACTTGACGAGTCCTAAGTTCTGTATGGCAGGCAATCCAAGAAGGGCAGTGCGAAGTTGTTGTACGACGTAAACCTCTTGCCTTGTGGACTTGTCCTTCCACCTCATGACAGCGTCAAACTTCCCCAACACCTTCAGGGCATGTCCAGTGGGCCCCGAAAGGACCTCTTCTGCTGAGCGCAGGCCAGAAGACGGTATTCCCGAAAATGTATCTGGGACCACTGAGACCTCTGCACCGGTTGTCGATCTTTGCAGTCAGTGAAACGTTGTTCACGGTTATCGTCGCGAACTTGGCGTCTGGACGTCTACCGAATTCGTCGACGGCGCCGAGAAAAACCGTCGGTGTTGGATTCTGTTCCACTGAGGAAATGCCTTTGGTTCCTCCAGGCATCTTCTTGCAGACACGTGCGTAATGACCCTTGGTCTTGCACCGAGCACCGATACATGGTGTCAGAAGTGGGATCCCGCCGCCTCTGAAGCTTCGGGCGTCGCCTGGCGGTTGCGGACCGCACCGAGTCATGGATCGGGCAAACGTCGCCACCGGACTCGGCCTCAGGCCGCCTGAACCATCCCACTTCTGACACCATGTATCGGTGCTCGGTGGCGCCCGAAAGAAATGCGACTGACTCCGTGTCACGGCAGACCAAAAAGAACGTTCATTCCCTCGTGCCCTTCACAAGCCACGGGCCCCACGGCACGCACGTGAGTGCCTCGCTTGTAGGAAGCGGGAAGTTCAAAAGAGGCTCACGCCACAGACAAGCCACAGACTTGACGCGGTGAGTAACGCGACTACGTCACAAGGCCACGTGACGTGACATTATTTGACAGCATATCTTGACACCATGACGTCACGTGACCCCATGACACATGATTAATCGTAGTGCCTATTCGCAACTTTCAGCGATGGTGGTACCGCGGTGCGAGAATCGCGCTCCCTAGCTCCTGGATGATCGGCTTCACAATAAAGGTGCTTGCCTACATGTTTCTGGGGTGAAAAAGTAAAGTTAGGCTCTAATAGTGCTCGCAGAAAGCAAAACTAGAATTACTCACGCGTCACAGACCGCGCCTTGTACTGCTGTTCTACGACGATCATCCAGATGACAGCCATTTTGATAGGCGCCAGCGCGCCCCCTATAGGTCGTGAAAGTTGCGAATACAAAGGCGTAACGAAAACCCACAATTTTTCATTCATTGCAATTCAGTATATGACAGTTTGATCATTACATAGAAATACAGCTGCCAATTTTTACTTCTCGAAACACTCATTTTGTAATAAAAAATATTACCGTGAACCGTTTTGAACCGGTTACCGTTATATTTTTTTCCGGTTCAGTTCCGGTTCAGTTCCAAGATGGCGGCGAAAATTTCGGTTCGGTTCAGTTCCGGTTCGGCTAAAAATAACGGTTCGGTTCCGGTTTTCGGTTCGGTTCGGTTCCGGTTCGACACTCTGGTTCTACCACCCTGAAGGGTCCATCGTATTGTTGTTGTAGCGGCTTACGAACCGTGTCTCGTCAAACGAAGACGTGTGTAGATGTTCGGAGATCGTGTGGTACATAGATCGGTGTTCGTCGTTGTAGTCTTGGCTGCACTGGGCGTACTCTACGCATGGCAGCTTTTAGTTCATTGGCGTAGGTTGCAGGGTCCGGTTCAGCTTGTGGATCACTTGGGGGAAAAAAATCACCTGGAAGACGCAAAGTGCTGCCATATACGAGTTCTGCGGGGCTGCAGTTGAGCTCTTCCTTGACTGCCGATCGAAGGCCAAGTAGGACGAGTGGTAGCTGCCTGCATCAGTGCGTAGAGTCTCCTTGTGCCTTGAGTGAGGACTTGAGTGAGCGATGGAGTCTTTCCACCATACCGTTGGCGATAGGGTGATACGAGGTTGTGCGTATGCGGTGTGTACCAAGTAGATGCATAAGGGAGCGAAATAAAGCTGACTCAAACTGCCGTCCGCGGTCTGTTGTTATGGTGGATGGCACACCAAATCTTGCAACCCATCCACTCACGAAAACCCGCGCGATGGTGGCGGCAGTGATGTCAGAAATCGGGTAGGCTTCTGGCCAGCGCGTGAATCTATCGATGCACGTAAGTATGTATGTGTTCCCATCTGAGGGGGGTAAGGGCCCGACAATGTCAATATGGACGTTATCGAATCGTGTGGTGGCCACGGGGAATTGTTGAAAGTCTGTGGAGGTGTGGCGATGAATTTTTTTATTTTTGGCAACCAATACAAGCGCGTGCCCATTCTCTCACATCCTTATTTATGCTGTGCCAAATAAAACGCTGTGTTATCAAACGCTGCGTTGCGCGTATCCCAGGGTGTGAGAGACCATGGATCGAGTCAAAAACCTGACGGCGAAACGGTACAGGGACAACAGGTCGCAACACTCCAGTTGAAACATCGCAAATGAGAGGGTGATCACTGTGCGGAATCGTAATCTTTAAGAGCTTCAGTTGGTTGGATAACTGAGTGAGCAGGAGGATGTCCTTGTCACCTTGTTGCGCGGCAGCCATATCTGCGAAGTCGATGGTAGGTGAAATAGCATTGCAGTCGAAGGTCGATGATATGCGGGACAGGGCGTCCGCTGCTGGGTTGTGAGATCCCTTGACGTGTCGGATGTCTGTCGTGCATTCGGCGATGTAAGATAGGTACCGTGTTTCTCGTGGAGAAAAATTATCGCTTGATGATTTTAAAGCATACGTGAGAGGTTTGTGATCCGTGAGGATAAAGAACTGTCGACCTTCTAAAAAATGTTTGAAGTGCTTGATGGTGAGATATATTGCCAGAAGTTCACGGCCGAAGGGGCTGTAGCGGCATTCTGCAGGTTCCAATTTTTTTCAGAAGAATGCAATCGGGTGCCAGACTGCTCCGATGTATTGTTGCAGAATTGCGCCAACAGCAGTGTTGGAAGCGTCGACCATGACGTTCAAGGGAAGATTTGGTCTGGGATGGAATAGAAGTGTGGCGTCAGCTAGTGCTTGTTTGGCATGTTGAAATGCCGCTGTGGTTTGGGAAGACCAGTCAGTGCCGTGGAAGGTGCTCGCGCACCTCTGAGGAGGTCAGTTAGAGGTTTCAGTATATCAGCGCAGTTAGGGATGAAACGCCTGTAGAAATTAATTAAACCAAGAAATTCTCGAAGTTTCCGAATGGAGCCTGGCTGGGGAAAATTTTGAATGGCGTTGACTTTCTCTTCGAGGGGTCGAAGTCCGTGCTGGTCTAGGCGGTGACCGAGAAAATTGATTTCGGTCACACCGAACTCGCACTTGTTCTTATTGATTATGAGTCCATATTCATCGAGGCGCTGGAACAGAAGTTTGAGATGTTTTAGGTGTTCTTGTTGGTCTATGCTGAAGATGAGAAGGTCATCGAGATACGCATAACAAAAATGCAGATCTCGAGTCACTTGATCTACAAAGCGTTGAAAAGTCTGGGCTGCGTTGCGCAAACCGAATGGCATTCTCACATATTCGAAAAGACCGAACGGAGTAGCAATAGCTGTCTTGGGGATGTCAGGAGGGTGTACCGGTATCTGGTGATATGCTTTAACTAGATCAATTTTGGAGAAGATTTTGGAGCCGTGAAGAGACGAGGTGAAATCTTCAATGTGAGGGAGCGGGTAACGATCTGGTACTGTCGAGTTATTAAGGGCACGATAATCACCACAAGGTCGCCAGTCTCCGGTTTTCTTCTTTGGGACCATATGTAGGGGCGATGCCCAAGGACTCGACGATGGACGTACGATTCCCATTTCAAGCATATGTGCAAATTCTTGTTGTGCAACCTTCATGCGGTCGGGGTGCATGCGACGTGGGCGGGCATAAACAGGTGGTCCGGTTGTTATGATGTGATGGCTTACATCATGTTTGATTGGATGTAGAAAATTGTGAGGGCGTGTCAATGCTGGGAAATCTTGAAGTAAGGTTTCGTATGCAGACTCTGCGCGTAGGCACTCTCTAGGGCGTGCATTGAATGCTGTGAGAGCGATGCCTTGGACCACGAGGTCCGTCGTAGAGTCTACTAGGCGTTTGTTTAGCATGTCAACGAGCAGGTTAAAATGCCGAAGAAAGTCAGCGCCCAATATTGGATATGTAACGTCAGCAACTAGGAACACCCAAGTGAACACTCTTCGTAGTCCGATGTTGATGGTCAACACTCGCTCACCGTAAGTTGCGATGGGTGTTTTATTTGCGGCTTGTAGCGACGAATGCGGTTGCTTGGGCCGACGTGGAAATGCAGATGCGGGCAAAACACTAATTTCAGCACCGGTGTCTACTAGAAAACGTTGTCCGGTATCCCGATCTGTGACAAAAAATAAGCGGCCCGCATTGGTCCCAACACCACTTGCCGCTTCTAGTGGTGGGGGTGGAAATTTTCCGCCGCAGGGTAGAGTGCAGTTTCTGGCTTGATTCCCGAATGTTCGGTGGTACCAGCACACTCTTGGATGCGGTGAGTTGGATCGTCGACGAAGATTGGTGCTGTCACTGCGTCTTCGCGACGACGAGCGAGAGCGCAGCGAGATTGCTGATATGTCGTTTCTCAGGTCCGCCAGCTGTCGACAGAACATGTCTCGAAGTTCGTTATACTCCGAGGAGTGGCTGGAAACTGCTGACGTCATAACCGGTCTTGAGGGCTCTTGCGTCTGTTGGAGCTGCGCTACCGTTGGTGTAGCCACATCCATGACGGAATCCGCCAGTTGTGCCAGGGCGGCCAATTGGAGATCCGGCGCCGTCGCTAACACCATGCGAACGTTAGTTGGCAACCGTTGAAGGAACAGCTCTTTCAACAACCAAGTGTCAAACGACGAGGCCCTTTCGCCAAGGAGTTGTTGCAGGCGTCTGAGCAATTGTGATGGTTTGCGATCGCCGAGCTCTTCGCTAGTTAAAAGTTGCTGTAGCCGGCGCTGTTCGGATTCTGAGGTGCGTTTCACCAGTTCCTTCTTCAAGATGGTGTAAGGATCCGTTGCTGGCGGGGTGAGGATCAAATCCCGCACTTCAGTCGCAATTTCTGGTGGAAGCGCGGCGACTACGTGATGGAACATACGGATTTCAGAAGTAATCCTATATGTGCAGAATTGGCTCTCAATTTGAGCGAACCATACTTCCGGATCGGCGGTCCAATATTTTGGAAGACGTAGGTGCACCGATGAGAGATCGGCTGAGGCGGAGTCTCCGTTGTTGGCCATGATGGTCAGTTGAAGGTGAAACGGTTCTGCTCCGGGTCACCACTTATAAGTTATTTAATATACACAAAACGAGAAGGAGCCAGCCACCGTTGACCGTTGCCGCCGACCCGATTAGCCTCGAATTCCTCGCGCCTGTCGCGCTCGCGCTTATTGACCACTGGGCTTCTTCGTCTGCTTTTCTGGTCGCTATACCCGTCTAGGAACCTTGACAGCTAGTGACGGTGAGTGTCTCGCCTCCGGCCACGACGAGAGAAGAGGGGAAGGAGGAACTCCCCTCTTCCCGAGAATGCCTTTTGTGTGTCGCAGAAGTCGCTATTGTCCCCCTACAAGATTATAGAAGATTAACCCGTCACTCAAAATTCGTACAAAAGCAGCCGCTTCGGTGGCTGGAACGACTAGGCCATCCTCTCGACATCAGCCTCGCCGTAGCTTTGCTCGTCCCGAGACGACCTACGTCACGATTGCGTTGGATGTCACGTGGTCTCCGCTGGGCCTTCTCCGAGCGCTTGCCAGAGTGGGCCGTTTATAACGAAAAATACAGCCACCAGGCTCAAAATACAAACGTGCGATTGTCATTTACGGATATTGTGGATCATATTCAACCTATTTTTAAACACGACGGGAATATTTCAAATTTCGTTGAAGTATCCCTTTAATCTATAGTTCAGTCTCGGTGGACGCGAGCGGTCAGCGTTTCAACGATGAGTTTCCCAACTGAGTGCTGCAGGAACGTTGATTCATCTGCATATTGATAGGATGATTCGGTCGGCAGTACAGGGAAAAGAAGGCCAATATAAGAAAACACACAAATGATTTACGGAGGCCAGCACGCGGAGACTGGAACGAGGTGGTCGTGCGAGCTCCTGCTTCGTTCTCGTCGTCGCCTTTCTCACAATATTTTCGATTATTTCCTCTTTAGAGACAATGTAAAATGACTCAAATGTCCCTTGATAATATTGTTTTCACATAGAGGGTCGCTAATGCGTTGGAAGTGTATCTCTAAGCAAGTGGTATCAGGAAGCTAATGTTAACAAAACCAACTAGAGGCCTCATTTCGCCGCAACCCATACACTGTCTCAGAAGTTTCGCGCATCGCTATGGAACTCACAAACTAAAAATGAAAACAAGGTTTTTTTTGTGTGTTTTTGTGAATTATGAGTGGTAAGCTAATCACCCACGTGCACAAAAACGACAATCTGGCAACACCAAGCTTTTGAGACAAGCGGCAGCTGCAAACTTGCTCCATCTGTCGGCCGTCGAATAAGAGCCTGAGCATAAAGGCCGACATACACTTCGTGCTTTCCACCCCTCTTGCCCACCTCCTCCTCTCTTAAATCCTCTCCACTTTTTACCTTGCCCCAAATTGGATCCTCTCACAGCTTAGGAGAGGAAGCGCTAAGAGGATTATCTTTCCTGAAGAAAACAGAGGTTGTAACTCGGCCTTTAACTGAATTGAGAAAAACTCTTTTATTTTTTGTTTAATAACAAAGCAACAGATGAGTCCTTCAGGTTCGCGAGCCAGTAGAGCGAATGGTGGTCTGTAACCGAATGTTAAGCTGGGCTAGTTGGTTGTTCATGACTGGAAGGAAGCGCCGAAAGACGGGGACAAAAGAAGTAGGAAACAACGACACGTGGCGCACTCGCAACTGAAGATTTATTGAAAAATACAAAGACTTAAACACTATGACAAGCCACTTCATTTCCTGCCACCCCACTCTCTCTCTAAAAATAGAATCTCCTTATCTAACAATGCCACAGACGGCTCGCTGACGCACTTATCAACGCCCCTTGTTTTGATAATGAATGCTTCGTGAACTTCCCTCGTGGTTTTATCGCTGTGTCGTCCCAGGATGGCTGTGTTAGTAAACAGTGGTGTGCACGGGCATCTATCGCAATGCACGGCCAGATGCCCAGACGGCGTCTGTTCTACAGCTGATGCATGTTCTCTTGCACGTTCATTGACGCAGCGGCCAGTTTTTCCTACGTAGGAACGCCCACATGATAATGAAATATGTCGTAAACGACACAGGATGAACATTCCAAGAACATATTTCTGTGTTTTTTGTGCATTCTTCCTGTGCATTCTGCAGGTTATAGAATGTTTGAAGAATGGGACGGGAAGAAAGTGCGATGCCTTCTCAATGGACCTTTTCCACATACCAACGGCACCAGGCGGTGGCTGCACGAACTAAAAATCGAGGAAGTGACCTACCTGCGCTACCAATAAATAGTGGGAGCTACGCTACCAGTTTCTTCGCTCTCTGAGCTGCGGCGCGTGCCTAAAGCGACTTTAAAGATGGGAAAAAAAAACACGACCCAAACGTCGTGTTTTTCTTTCCGTCCACTTTCTTTTTTTGTGTAACACAATTATATATATGCGGAAATTACGTGCTCTACTCGCTAATCCACAGCCTCCTTCCGAATTTCCTCGATTTTTAGTGCCGACTTCCGCCGCTTGGCATCGGGCGCTCGTGCGTGCGCAGAACGCTTCTCGGAAAAGGTCCATTGATGTCGAAGACCTTTTTTCCTCTGTTCCGCACCAGCCTCTCTTTAGTGCAGTAGAAAAATGTATCGAAAGCAGTGGAGAAACAGCCTTCCGGAGCGCCTGTGGTATGAGTGTAGAAAGTTTTATGGAACTCCTGTCTTTCTATCTTGAAAACACATTCGTAGCATTCAATTATGAAGTGTATGTTCAAAGGCAGGGCATTTGTATAGGTTCGAGAGTAGCTCCAGTACTGTGTGACATTTTCTTAGCGCATTGTGATCAAGCCATACTTGAAAGACTCGGAAATGAAGGCCGTTTTAGGATTTTCCGATATGTGGATGATTACCTGGTTATTGTCCTCCAACCAAAAGAGTGCATTGATAATGATGTAGCAGAATTGTTGGGTGTTTTTGCGGCCTGCGCCCAAGGTTTGAAGTTTACCCATGAGAGAACATCGGGGGGGGGGGGGGGGGGGGGCATCTACAGTTTCTAGACTGTCATGTACTCGATCGGTATGTAACTTATTCACACAACGCCGCTTCCGAAACCGTTCGAGTCACCTGCAGCCAGTCCCGCGTACGTTCGCTCTCTCTGGCACTTCTTCCTCTTTTCTCCCGTTCCCCCGCGCATCCGCGTGACGGGCCCGTTCGGTGCCGCGCTATCCCTCACAATCCTCTTGAAGTCTGGTCCGTGGTGAACATCCACCTAAGAGAGGCGTGGTCAGTGTGGATCTCAAAATTGGTGTGCTCCAAATATGGCCGGAACTTGTCAACGGCCCACACTACCGCCAAGCACTCCCACTCCTGCACCGTGTAGTGCCTCTCCGCTTCATTCAGGGCTCTGCTGATGAACGACACTGGCCTCAGCCTCCCTTCAGTCTCCTGCAAGAGAACTGCCGCAATGCCCCTCACACTGGCATCCGTTTCCACCACGAATGGCCGGTTGAGATCTGGGAGTGCAACCACCACGTCATCAGCCAGCATGGACTTGAGCTGGCGAAATGCCTCCTCTTGAGGGTTCCTCCAACGCCACGAGACCTTCTTCTGCAGGAGGAATGACAGTGGCTGAGCCACCTCGGAGAACTTTGGCAGGAAGGTGCGGTAGTACCCCGCCAATCCTAGGAAGGCCTGAACATCCTTGACTGTTCGTGGGGTTGGAAAGTCCCTGACGGCCGCAACCTTATCAGGATCAGGTCGGCACTCTCCCGGCGAGATGATGTGCCCTAGGAACTTTAGTGATCGCCTGCAAGTTTGTGTCTTCTTAGGGTTGATGGTCAATCCAGCATGAGCGATCCTGCCCAAGACCTCTTCAATGTGCCGCAGATGCTCTTCGAACGAACTTGAGTATATCAGGACATCGTCCAAAAAGGCCATACAAAACCTGTGCTTTATCCCCGCCAGTACTTTGTCCATGAGGCTTTGGAATGTAGCTGGGCCACCAGCCACACCAAAGGGCATTCTCTTAAACTCAAACGTACCCTGGTGGCATATAAAAGCAGTCTTGGGGACATCCTCTTGGCGAACAGGGATCTGGAGGAAGCCCTGCGACAAATCAAAGCTCGTGAACCATTGGGCTCTGCCCAGCTGTGCAAGTACCCAGTCTGTCCTGGGCATCGGGTACACCGGAACCTCGGTTTTGGCATTTAGTGGACGGTAGTCCACTGCTAGTCGGTACCCTCCAGACTTCTTTGCGACTAAGACTGGGGCACAGGACCACTGACTGGAGCTTGGTTGGATCAAGTCCTGGTGCAGCAAATCTTCCAGGCAGGCATCCATAATCTGCCTTTTGTGGGAGTTGACTGGGCGAAGTCTACAGCGCGTTGGCAGGGAACTCCCCGTGTTGATATTGTGCTCCATCAGTCCGGTACAACCAGGGCGAGCGTCAAAAATCTTATCAAATCTTCGAAGTAGGGCCGAAACTTCCGGATATTCAGTGCCATGTTGCTGAACCGCGTCCTTCTCTGAGAGTTGCTGAACCACGTCCTTCTCTGAGGGCTGCTGGGCGTCTTCATTCTGGTCGGGGTCCTGGTGTACGGCGTGATGAGGCTCTGCAAACAACTCCTGCAGACTGTACACCTCCTCACCCAGCCGGGGATGAGCTGGCGCCCTCGAGCCAACGTCCCGGACAAAGGGGATTAGGGTCTGTGGTTCATTGCCGAGAGTCCAAGAGTTCAGAGACACATGAACCGAGATGCCAGTGGCATCCAGAAAATCCCTACCAAGTACAATGTCTCGACAGAGGCCTGGCATATGCAGGAATCGCTGCTTCCTGGATCCTCCTGCCCAGTGTATTCTGCACCTAGTTGAATGCGTAATCTGGGTCCAGCCCGTTGCGAGACGTAGGCCTCGTCGTTCCTCCTTGACGCCCAAACCAGTGGCTGTGGCTGCCTCTATTGCTTCATCTCCCATTAAGCTGACGCTCGACCCCGTGTCCAAAAGCGCCTTGAATGTGAAGTTCCCAATACGAAGCTCTAACAATGGCTCCTTGCCGCCGGCTGTAGCAGCTACCTGCACTGTGGCGTCGTAGGGGCCCGCCGGAGTGGCCTCTACTGCCAAGAGTTTCCCTGGCACCTCGCTTGCATGTGGCCCAGCTGGCCACACTTGAAACAGCGTGGTGAGCCCTGGCGTCTAGCTGTGGGACATTGTCGTTGCATATGTCCGATACCACCACAACGATGGCACTGGATCTCTGGAGCCTGGTTGGCTGCTGGGTACTGGTGAAAACTGCGGTGCAGGCCAGTCTGGTGGGGCATTCTCACTGCTCCGACTGCACTCAGCTGGTCCCGATAGTATGATGGCTGGAGGGATGCCGGATGCAGGGGCCAGGCCTGGCTAGCAACTGGTGGAGGCACGGGTGCCGCTGCCACCGCAGCACTTTGAGCAGGTGCATGAGTCGTTGCACTCTTGCTGTAGAAGGCCAGGTCCCGCGCAACTTGGTTGGTGGGCTGTGGCGGGGGAACATACTGCACCCGTCGCCATACTCTTTCCATTAACCCATCCGCTGCCTGCGCAAGCTCTTTCAGGCTCGCAAAGGTCTTACCTGCGCAGAAGTCTTGGAACTGAGGGTGCATTTGCTCCAACACCCGTTCGACTTTTTCGGCCTCAGTCACATCGTCGCCGATCCTGTCATAGTATGAGGCTATAACATAAATGAACTGTTTCAGGTTCTCCTCCGGGTGTTGAGTTCGGAGCCTCAGTTCTTCTTTTAGGCGTTTCTTTTCGTCGACAGGTGCAAACTCTTTTCGGAAAGCGGTAGCAAACGTTGACCAGTCGGCGAAGTCCTCTGTGAACCGAAACCACAGTTTTGCGCTTCCCTGGAGGGCTGCAGGTACGACCCGGCTGAGCCGGTCCTCGAGTTTCACGCCGTGAACGAGGCAAAAGTTTTCCAGATGGTCCAGGAACTCATCTGGCGACTGCAAGTCTCCGAAACCGATGAACTTCGGGGGCTGAACGGGGACCAGCCGTGGGCGCGTGGAGTCCTGGTCAACCGTTGTGCTGGCCTCCGTGACAGCCGCCGCGACGAAGGGCGCCGCTTCCTCTTCCGCGGCTCGTATCGGAGTAGCAAACAAAAGCTCACGAACGTGGGCCGCCATCTTCTCCCGCTGCAGCGGTGTCCCGTCTGTTTGTTGCAGCAGTGTCTGAAGAAGCTCCGGTGGCACGAACACCGACGGTTGGTTCATTTTAAGCAACGGACGAGCCCCCACTTGTCATGTACTCGATCGGTATGTAACTTATTCACACAACGCCGCTTCCGAAACCGTTCGAGTCACCTGCAGCCAGTCCCGCGTACGTTCGCTCTCTCTGGCACTTCTTCCTCTTTTCTCCCGTTCCCCCGCGCATCCGCGTGACGGGCCCGTTCGGTGCCGCGCTATCCCTCACAAGACCTTAAGCTCACGTTTCTTCAAGACCACATGTTGGGCCTATGAGCCCCGCTCTAAGAAAAGGGTGCTACGGTACGAGTCTGCCCATTCTAAACTAATAAAAAAAGGTATCGCCGCGTCCTGCCTTGGAGCAGCGCTGAAGAAATCATGTGAACATGAAATGGGCAGGAGCTTCATGTTGCAGGTTGATCGCCTATTAGCTGCGGGTTTCCCGGGAAAAACACTTGCTGATGTCGCAGATGGATTGAAGAGGAAGTTTAGAGGCCTTCCACAAAAAGCTCATGAACGACCAAAAGGCAGACCAGCAATCATACCTTACCTACATGCCGTCTCCCACAACCTGAAAAACGTTGCGGGGCGCTTCAACGTACCGGTTGTTTTCAAGGCCCCTAGCAAACGTTCGTCTTTGTGCAAGCGAATTAATTACCCACACAGGGACAGGGAAGAATGCACAAGAAAAACACAGAAATATGTTCTTGGAATGTTCATCCTGTGTCGTTTACGACATTCCATTATCATGTGGGCATTCCTACGTAGGACAAACTGGCCGCTGCGTCAATGAACGTGCAAGAGAACATGCATCAGCTGTAAAACAGACGCCGTCTGGGCATCTGGCCGAGCATTGCCATAGATGCCCGTGCACACCACTGTTTACTAACACAGCCATCCTGGGACGACACAGCGATAAAACCACGAGGGAAGTTCACGAAGCATTCATTATCAAAACAAGGGGCGTTGATAAGTGCGTCAGCGAGCCGTCTGTGACATTGTTAGATAAGGAGATTCTATTTTTAGAGAGAAAGTGGGGTGGCAGAAAATGAAGTGGCTTGTCATAGTATTGAAGTCTTTGTATTTTTCAATAAATCTTCAGTTGCGAGTGCGCCACGTGTCGTTGTTTCCTACTTCTTTTGTCCCCGTCTTTCGGCGCTTCCTTCCAGTCATGGTCTGTAACCACGCGAAAAGGACTTCCGTACCGGTACGGGCGAAATTTTGTTAACGCCCAGACGACTACGCTACATTCCTTCTGCGTCGTGGAATAAATGTGTTCCGCCTTCGACAGCGTCCGACTCGCGTAGGCGATTACTCGCTCTGTACTTTCTGGCCGCTGGTCGAGTAACGGACCCAGTATTGTGTTACTGATGACCGTCTGAATTTCCGTCTCCGCAGACTGGTCCAAGTAGCCGAGGATGTGTCTGAAGGCGTCGCTTGAGCTCGTCAGAAACCTGCTCCTACTCTTCCTCCCACTCAAACTACACGGCATCTTTTGTGAAATCTGTCGGCCGAGGCGACATTTCGGCAAAATCAAGAACGAAGCGTCGATAGTGGGCATAAAGCTGAAGAATTCTGTGAACCGCTTTCTTCTCTGATATTCGGACCAGAATGTCCGTGAGTCGAATACGGCAAATGTTTTCGGAGGATCCGGGCGTACACTTTCACTGCTCACAACGTGACCAAGGAACTTCATTTCAACGTAGGCAAACCGATATTTCGTCCGCTTGACCGTGAGTCCAGCAGTCTTGATAGCCTGCAGCACAGCTCAAAGTCGTCTCAGGTACTCGTCGAAATTTTGATAAAATACTGTAAGCTTGCCGAGGTAGACACAGCACTCTGCCATTTCAGGCCAGTCAGAACCGAGTTCATGACGCGCTGGAAGGTTGCTGGCGCTGCGCAAAGTCCTAAACGCACGACTTTAAACTCGTACAGCCCATCGGGCCTGACGAAGGCAGTCTTCTCATGGTCCCGTTCATCGACTTCGATCTGCCAGTAGCCACTCTTCAAGTCCATTGACGAAAAGTAGTGAGAAGCAGACGGTCAAGAGTATCGTCAATGCGGGGGAACAGATAGACGTCCTTCTTTATCACCCCGTTTAGTCGACGGTAGTCTACGTAGAATCTCAAGGTTCTGCCCTTCTTCTTTACCAGAAAGACTGGGGAAGCCTACGGACTGCTGAACGGTTGGATGATGTCATCGTCGAGCATTTCTTGAACCTGGTCTCGGATGACTTCCCTCTTTTTCATGGAAACACGGTACGGCGCGCGGTGGTCTGGGTGTGCATCGTCGTCGGTAACGATACGATGATTCGCAACCGCTGTTTGGCGCACTTTCGGCGTTGTCGCAAAACGGTCCTTGAATTCGGCAAGAAGATCAATAAGTTGCTGTCGTTTTGGAACTGGGAGCTCGGGATTGACGTCGAGCTGCGAAGGCGTTGTTCTCTTGTGCTGAGTTGGCAAGAATTCCTCTGAGATTGCAGTGCTTGCGACTGGGTACCGGAGGTTCTCACTATGGTCGATAGTGGTGCCCTTCGTAAGGTTTCGAGCCTCCTGTCGAAAGTTTGTCACAAGCATCGCGGTACGTCCATTATCAAGCTCTGCCACGCTCCTGGCGACGCCGATTCCTCTTTCCAAGTGAAGTAGAACGCTTCCTTCTAGCAGAGCTTTGCCGCAAGATACTGCATCAGTCTCGACGGGTAGAAAAATACTTGACCGCGGCGAAAGGTTCACACTGTCTGCGAGAACCCGGATGCCGGCTAACATCACGTCAGGTTTCTCCGGCGGCAGTACCGGCTTTCGCAGTGTCAACTGGTTTGATCCAAGGTCAATGACGGCGCCATATTCGTACTGAAAGCCCATTCAGAGAATAACGTTCCTCGCACAGTCCTGTAGAACGACGAACTTCACCGGGCACGTTTCACCATGAATCTCGACGCGAGCGGTGCACCTTCCGACGGGTCTGACAAAGTGCCCTCCAGCCGTTCGTACTCGCGGGCTATCCCACGGCGTCGTTACTTTCCGAAGGCGGCGAGAGAACCTCCCACTCAAGACTGAGTAGTCTGCTGTGGCGTCCTCGAGTGCCGATGCGTTGTGTGGCCGTCAATAAGAACGTTTATGTTGTTGGGTACCGTTGCAGGAGCGTAGTTGCGATGTGTGGCGCCGGGAGAGTGAGAGCGCTCCGGCCTTCCTGGAGGCTTTTTACGTCGTCCGTCCACGGCATCTTCACCTCCGGGAGTTGCCGCGCTTAGTTTTCCCGGCGAGAAATGGGGGACAGGCTGTCTTGGCGAGACCGACGAAGATGCTACACGTGACGGCGCGGGGACGGCGAGCGGATTCCTCGGGGATGAGCTTGCCCAGGGGATGGCGGCCGGCGCAAGAACTCCCCGATGTCCCTCGGTCGTTCTCTGCTCCTTGGGCGGGGGGCGTCAGGTGCGAATCCACGAAGCTCGAGCTGCCGGAAGGGGCATCGCCGGTGCACATGGTTGGCTTCCCAGCAGTGGCTACACAGCGGGCGTCGATGGGCCGTCCTCCAGACGTGTGTCTTTCTTGGCGAATGTTGCTCTGGGTGGACGTACTGCGGCGCTGGAGGTTCACGTCGTGATAGCACCGTATACGAGCGGGCAAGGGGCGGTGGTCGTCGGGCAGTTGCAGCGTAGCTCAGCATCGGTTTCTTGGGAACTGGCACGTCGACGGGAGCCTCCAGTTGAAAAGTTCGCTGTACTTCTAGAACCACCGGGTCCTGAATCCTTATTTGAAGACGACCCATCGCCCGCTTCCGTCGGTGTTTGCTCGTAAAGGTCCGCTTCAACTCAGCCGAACAGATGTCCCACGACGTAAGCGAAGCCTCGTGGTTCTGGAACCAGTACCTCGCAGTACCCTAAAGCAAAGTAGAGGTTCTGCAGGTACTGCTCAGCAGTCCATCCGTTGTGGCGTGCCACGCGCTCGTAATGTGGAATGCAGTCCCCGACGTCCTCGTGAATCGCGCCGTGGAATGGCGTCGGATAGCGTGGAGCGACAGGCATAAAGACGACGGATGGAGCGGTCAAGGTTCTGCGGCGACTGGATGCTCAATGATGGTCTCGTCGACGGCTTGGTCTTGCTCTTGACTGGCAGAAGACGAAACTCCGGGGGCTTGACTTGAGTGCGGCGGCTTGCTCGTCCGTCAGCTTCCTCCTCAAAAAGTCTTATTTTCCGAAGGGGCGGACTAGCACTACGGGCCCTCGAAGGGGTAAGCTGCATGAGTTGTACCCCGCACTTCCACCAGAAATGTCACGGATTAAGGCGACGAGACGATGAATGATGAACTGAAAATAAAGGTTTAATTATCGAACTTGTGCTAGAAACAAATAAAAAAAGGAACACACGTCAGAAAGCATCAGCGACCGTCGACGGCGGTAGCAGCGAACGATGGTGCGTCGGCGTGACAGCTGGATATCGCGGGAGTGATTTCGCCGGCAATCTCGCGCTCGTCTCCCTCCTTATCTACTAAACTCGTGTGCTCGAAGATTCGACCCAGAATGTTCAGGAGCTATATAGAACGAGATTGACTAGGCAAGGTTATTCTGGCCTCCTTAACTTTTACACTCGGGGTAGGAATAAATACGAAACTTCTAGATGGACGGAGAACCGTTTCTGCTCGGTCATGCACGCAACAATATCCCCAACGTACGTAAATAATATAAACACCCCTTTTTTTAATTTTTGGGGGGTAGAAATAAAGTAGAAAATTCAAGCTTCCAGCGTTATAAATGTAACTTGGTGTAAACCTTATAAACAGCAAGCTTTGCAGAACAGTGCATAGCTGTTAGTGACCAGCGAACGATTTCCCTCAACTCCACGTTTATCTGTCTGTGACGCATGACCCAACATTTCCTCGCAAACGGCGGCAGCCAGACTAATGGCACATTCACACTGGCGGTTGAGCTGCATTTGCAAAGCGGTTACGGATACGGTTCGCGAGCGACCCCGTTCCGACACACCGAGACGCGGTTGGCGGTTTCTCGGCAATCACGCGTGATCTTTGGGGCTTGCGTTTGGCAACCTTGTTTTACCGCCCAAAATCTAGTTTCGCCTACGATCCGAAGCGAACATTTAGCTATTTTGGCACAGAAGGTGTTTCTTCCGACTATTCGCACGCGTCACGACTCCACAAGTTCAGGCAGCGAAAAAAAGAGACATGGACCCGCAAAAGCCGCCTGTGATTCCCTCGACCTCGCACACCCCGTGACCCGACCCTTTCTTCCAAGTGGGCCCTTCCCGCATGAATAGCTGACCTTGTTTTCGGGATAGAGGGCCCGTTTCCCCCCTCTTCGTTTGCTTTTATTATTTTCGGAGTAGTGAGCGGCACTGCTGGACCGTGCTGCGGGGAATGTGTTCGGTGCTAGCAGGTCGTGGCTTCGTTGGTGGCGGACACTCCTCTCGTCACTCGCACGTCGATAGAGTCTACTGTTGTTTGATATCAAGCTCAAATACACGTCGTATGGATTACCTCTGCATTTCTTGTGCAGGTTCCCTTTATTCCTTTTGTTACTGGAAACATTACAGGTCGAGTAGTGCAGGTTCCCTGCCAGCTCCGCAGTAGTATTTTTGCTACGCAATTATACGCTCACAACGTCTCCATCGGCCTTCGTGGTGGTCATGCGCGGTGTCGAAAGCTTTCAGTATTTCACGCGACTGCCTTAGTTGGTAGAAAAGGTGTCATTTCGGTCTATCCGGGGCGGGTTCCAGTGTTCTGCGTGCATAGGCTAACAAGGCAGCGCAGCAACGGGTTTTGACATTGGGCTCGAATAATTAAGAAACTTGCTTAGTCGAACCAAATCGCCGGAGCGAAGCCCGTTAAGATTACAAGTCTTTTTTTTTTTTTTTCGAGGCGGATTCAATCGATGGACGTGAACATCACGTTTCTCCCTTGATTCGTCTGCTGAAACGCTAGGACTAAAGCGCCTTGGACGCCTCACCCGCGACCAACGTTGCTAGATTACCTCAGTTGTGGAACTCCCGCGGAAGAGGGTACCCCCCCTCCTCCTCACTCACTTCAGTCCGTCTCCCGTAAAGCCCCTCTATCCTGGGAAAAGTGGCGCTATTCTTTGAACTAGCCGCCGCGCACACTATTGGCCAGTCGTCACGTGACATCTGGCTTTCGGTTTTGGACTTCCGGTCGCCATGAATTTCCCAAGGTGTTGCTACGCCGCAGCTGACGGGCTGCTGTGCCCGCAGAAAAGTCGGCCGGAAAGCTTTTCAGTGTTCCCTCTGGAACGGCAAATGGACCTCGGAGGAAGATTTTGCTTCACCGAATCGGTCGAAAAGATTTCAAACCGACGGGAGCCGCAAAGTTATGCGAGGTGGGTGTTCTGTATAAAGCTCACCAGCATGCAAAAAGACAGCGGTTGAGAGCAAGTTACGCACTCCATTCCACCGTAAACGCAAGCGATGTAATAGCGAGCACAACATTGCCAACTTGGCATGCACGGACGTCCGTGCCGTGGAAGTAAAGGCCCCTACATGCTGTCGCGTTTGAGAGGGTTTAGCTGCGTTGCGTCGGGAAACGAAAGTGAGTCACCGGCACATCTGTCCTTCATATGAAGCGTGGAATCCAATTCAAGGAATTGCTTAGCATGCGGCAAAAGAAGGTGGATCTCCTGCGTTCTCGCAGTCGCAACGCAGTGAAACGCTCTCAAACGAACTGTGCGTCGGGGCCTTAAGACGTTTAAACGGCCTGCTGCTGCTCGTGCTTGTGGCATCGGCGTCGCTCCCAATTACGGGTGCGTGCGGAGTACGCGCACTCGTCAAGTGTTGCGTACGTGTTCGCGTACCATACTTTGTTTCGCACGCATAACTTGCAAGGATGCCGCGGCTGCGGACCCGAACATGTAGATGTATCTATAGTCCGTTTCAATGTAAGTCCGAGCAGGGGCGGATCCAGAACTCAGTTTGGGGGGGGGGGGGGGGGGGGGGGGGGGGGTCGGGAAAATCTAAAGCAAGATAAACAGGACTGCGGTTGCTCCTTTTGTTTTAGCCGCCACAGAACCACACTGCGCCGACGGACCCTAGATGTGCGCCACTGCGCCGACATTTGGCTCTAATTGCTTTGAAACCGCCGCCGCGGACTTCAGTCTCGGTTGAAGTGACGGAGTGGTTCTCCAAGTTGAGAGTACAAGTGTGCCTGCTAGGGTGCGACCTACCCTATTTTGAACCCTCGTCCTTGAGTATCGAGCCTTCTACCACCTGGCAGGCCGGTAGTCGGTTTTATTTCGGAGGGTCCACCCATGTCAAATTGCCCTCCGAGCAGGGGGCACGGAGAACCGGGGGGGGGGGGGGGGGGGGTCGACTTTGTTTGGGGGGGTGCGGCCGCCCCCGTCCCCCCCCCCCCCCCCCCTTGGATCCGCCCCTGAGTCCGAGCGCAGCCAGTGCGACACGGACGAGTATGTTTTCTCTGACGACGCTCTTACTGGACGAGCGTGAGTGCTTAGCCCGCTCAAAGTGCGTTCGCTCTCGTAGTGTCAATAGTGTCTCCTTCGCTCGCAGGTTTATTGAAACAAAAACGCAAACAAATAAAACATCTGAGATCAACCCCACACTCGCGCTAGCAGCTTTGACAGCGCAAACGTTACGTGCAGGTCTTTGGCAGGCTAACCTAGGATCTGCAGAAACGGGCGTTTGAGGAGGCGTTACATGATGTGTCTCTCGACTAAAATCCGATCTCTTCAATCTATTACAGGACCACTTCAGTATCGACCAATTCAAAACACTAAGCATGCAAAACGAAGCAGAGCAAAAATTTGAGGAAAGATGCTCTCCCAAGCCTTTCTTTTTTCGTTACCTTCAACCAAGAGAGTAAACCACCACTGCAGGGGAACTGGAAATGTAAGTGGTATGTACAACATCTCACTAACCATTTTTTTTTCTTCACTAAAACATAATATCTGTTTTACAATACAAATTCGATGCACAAACTGATTATTTTGGATGCCTCCTTTACAAAATGCAGTTCCATTTATTTGTTTTGGTTGGCTCTCTAAAGTCCCCGAGGCACCCCCAGCAAAACCTGAATAGTACACCACAAGGCAATACCCACAGTACTGAAACATTCCCAGAACAGACTGCTGCAGAAACCGCAGCTGCTCTTTAGTTTGGCTGTCCGATACTGTTTCTTGGTAGACCGAGGCACACCTACCACTAGTGCCATCTCTGTCCATTCTAGGAGTGTGTGTCCGCCCGAGGGCCCCCAGCAAGGTCCAAGCGGAGCTTTTCCTCGGGGCAATCTGCCGCAGTTACCGCAGCTGTTGGTTAGTTTTCCAGTTCGATACTCTTTCCAGGTCAACTGAGGCTCACCTATACCACTAGTGCCGTCTTTATCGATTTTAGGCGAGTGTGTCCTCCTGAGGCCTCCCAGCAAGTTCCAAGCGGTGCTGTACGGAACCTAGCTTTCCCAGCTTCCCTAGAGCAGCCTGGTTCGGCAACCCCCCCCCCCCCCCTCCCCAACCTGCTGGTGAGTTTAGCACAATTATACTGTTTCCAGGTCAACCGAGGCGCACCTACAACGACTGTCGTCTCTGTTCATTTACTCATACTAGAAGTGTGTACCGCCCCATGGCTCTCTGAACAAGGTCTGAGCAGCGCCCTAAAGGCCCTTGCTTCTCCAGCTTGTCCTGGACAGATTGCCGCAGCAACAGCTGATGAGTTTTCATTTTCGACAGCTGTCTATTTCCTGGCAGAGTGCAGGCAGTTACACGCTGTTACTTACATCTGATCTTACTGTCTCACTGTTAGCCACTTGATAAGAAGAAATAATAATCCTTTTTTTCTTCTTTTTCAGGCACACTGTTTACACTTGGCATCAGGCAGCATCATCAGAATGCCAGTCTTTCTGATGTACTGATGAATAACAAAGAGCTACAAAGACAACTATATTCAATGCAGATAAAACTGATACTAGCGCAACGACAGGAGTATCAGTTGCAACGTGAAGAGAACAATTTAAAATTTGGACAAGCGCTTTCTCGTTTTCGAAAAGTCCACTACGAAGAGACTGCATGGAGTAAAGGCATCCTCGAGAAAGTTTTTAGGATTCTTTTTTCTTGGGGTTCCCATGGTTTCAATGTGGTACTGGGGAATTGGGGTAGCTTTTGCGTGTAAAACGTACCCTTCATTGGCATCTCCAGTACTTCAAGTTTGTGTCAGACATAATGCACCAGCTGATAGATTATTTAGCATACAAGGCGAGTCAAACTTGCAGCATATAACACACTCGTGCATCCTTATCTTGAGTATGCATCTGAAGTCGTATACCTGCATACCCGTCTGATCAAGCAGCTCGATGTCTAACCCCATGTGGTTTGTACAATTTATGGTCTTCATGTGTACATTACCACTAAAAGCATGAGAAGGTGTAAGGGCTTTAGAAGTAGTTTATGATATGTAAAAGTAACTGCACCTTTCAGTAAAGCTCCCTGCACATGTGTGAAGTGTTAAGAAAGCACTTTGATGTTGTATGGTGTGTCTCCGTGTCATTTATCTTCTTTTTTCATCCCGTTATCTATTTTGTTAAGTACTCAGCATGTGTTCTACTTGTAGTGAATGCTCCTGCCATGGCCTTTTACTTGGCTGGCAGTTTTGTGAAATAAATAAAATTGTGACTGATTTTGTACTTTTTAAAGTCATCTGTGCTTGTGTATTTTCATGGAGATTTTGATCTCGCACTCGCCTTTTGCATTGTTCTCTGGATGAAATTTGAATTATTTTTGCCTCATTCCCTTTTACTGAAATAACCTGCAATCGCTTGACTCTTTTCTTAGATTTGATATAGACTCCAGAGGCTTTATATGCCTCTACAAGAATTAATATGTATGAATATTGACATGTTGAATAGAGAACTTCCAGGTCTTCATTAAAATTGTATAAAAGTAAAATTCGTAAGCACTCGATTAGGTGCTGAAACCGAGCGCTGGTTCCCAAGTCTGCACCAGGTTTCTAACCCTAGGACGCTGGCCCAGGGGTCTAAAAGCAGCGTTAATCGTAATTAAACCTAGATTTTTTTCTTTTTTTAGTATGATCGAATAACAAAAAAAGATACAGATACTCTGATAAAATTACAGAGTAACAAAACTGAACGAAAATGGAGTTTTCATTTCTAAAAACGGTTTCATCAAATAAAATAACAAAAATAGTATTTATTATACGCTCGGAAGAGTAGCGGCACCGCGTAGCCCCGTAGCCCGTACCGAGAGGCCCGTGGTGACGCAAATTTTTACAGCATGCACAGAATACGCACACACAGAAATACGTAGCAATTTTTATCATTACTAGTACTGCAGTTAGCTTAAAAATGCTAGCTTAGCGGCAACCACATCAACGCTTCCCCGATTAAAAAGAAAATGTTATCTTGCTTTCTAGGCCGTCAAATTGTTTTTAGCGCCCGTAGGCCAAACCCTCCCGAAAGCTCGCCAAGGACACATATTAAAAATTTGTGAATCATTTGAAATCGTGGAGAATATAATCGCAATTTGGCGGTTCGATATGATGATTAAAAGCTACTTGTAATACCTGTGAAGCCGAACACTCACGCACTCACGAGACACTGACCTAATGCAACTCGGTAGGGTCGAGTGGGACAATTATCCAAAGCACTTTCGGGATCCACGGTTGGACGAACAGATCTAGAGCGGCTTCAGGACAGCCGGATGCGAATGCGGGCTCTAAATGAGGTCATTGCCACACTTGTCTGACGAGAAAAGTCCACACGATCGGCAACTCGCCCGCTCCAGCTGACCGAGACGTCGAGACGCTGGGGAAATTCCAGAGGGCTCGTCCGACGCAAACCGGAAGTTAGAGGTGAGGTAAGGAGGGTTTTTTGGAGGAGGAGGGTAGAGAATGCGCAACTTTTCCCAGATACAGGGACTTTAGTCTCCCGTCGTTGGAAGCGCCATCTAGATTTTCCTTTCATAGTGTGTGTTCCATAGAGTACCGAGGAACGCAATCTAGACGCTGTGCTTCGAAACGTACGTATTCCAGAGGATACACCGCACTTACCATAGCAGCCGTGTGGCGCGTCGAACGACGGGAGTCGAGTCGTGGTGAGTGAGGGGGGGGCACTGCTCGTGCAAGCAGCGTCTATGAACAGTTTCGTAACTGGTGTTTGGTTGCCACTTCGCGGTTCGCGAAAGCGTTGGTACAGATCGGTCCCTAACCCGTTGGCCAAAACGCGCCCCAACCGCTTGATCCGAACGCGCGGATCCGCTTCGCAGTTGCGGATCGGCTTCCAGTGTGAACGCGCCTTAAAACTGTAAAAGGATGGGAGGCCGGAAAGGTAAACCCGCTGCCCGCGCTTTCATGTCTCGCAAAAAACTATTTTTTAATTTGATGCCAGACGATTTATTTCGGTGTCAGGAGACTACGCACTCAATATTTTGCTGCAGATCCACGTATATCTCTAATATATATATATAAAAAAAAACTCAACTGCTCGAACCCGCAATTGAAACACGAGCACGGAAGCTCATTGCCGGAAGTCATGCGGTTTCATCTGACCACGTTTTTTGGTTTTTTTCCCGATTCTTTGGCGAGTGAAGCAGATGAAGACGACGAATTTCCGTGCACCGTTTGTCGTCCGATTGTTTTTGCACTTATCCCTTCCGCTCGATATTCTGCTCTTGACGATGGACTGGCCGGTACCACGAAACCCAGTTCCGAAGTGGCGGCCCCACTCCCGTCCTGCGCCGCCATCACGTCGATCAGCCATATTGTCACGTCGCCATATTGATAATGACGTGTACAGGTACTGTACCTCCTGTGATCTGTGCAACATTTGTTTTTTGTTTTTTTTCATCAACGTATTTGCGGCTTCTTGGAGGCCAAAAAAAAAAATAGGGTTCATATCATTTTGCTATTTTTAATACTGAATACGTGCCTGAGATGACCCACGATTTTGAATATATTTAGTATATAGAGTTTCAATGCCACGTAACCATAAAAAAAGAGTGAGAGCGACCAAATCCGGTCAATAATCGACCGGCTGTTTTTGGGCGGAAAGAAAACGAATTCGGGTCGCAAAATATGTTCTAAGTTGTTCGACTCTTATATGTCGTGTTCAAATAAAAACGTCGACGAACATAAATAATCTATCAGTGCCCCTTAAAGTTGGATACTACACGTGGCGTCGAAACCTGAAACTATAGAACCTTTCATCCCGGAATCCTGGCTATGAGTCTAAAAAAAAAAAAAACACCCCTTATAATCCAATATGCTCCGAAATTACCCGAGATGTATTCAATGATATAAGAAATGACTGCAGCGTCCGCCATCTGAGTATTGGACATATGCAGCTTTAACTTTTTTTTACGGCGCATCTTTTACTTTGTTGGTGAACGTGAATATTAGGTTGTTTAGATTACTTATCGCTCGCTAAAAAAACTACATGGGGTTAGGCGACTTTGTTTGCAGCGCAGCGGCTGTATCTAAATGAATGTGCTGGTTGTATCAAGGGGTGACCAGGCTCTTTAAATCGACCGCAAAATTCGGTTTCTTAACCTATCGCGCTACGACTTTGTGCAGCGTTGCCCACAGATGGTGCATTTTTTTTTTTTTTGTAAAATTTTCAAAGAGCAAACTTACCTGAGGAAAAACTAAAGAAAGAAAAAGGCTTAGCTCCAATGGAAATGCGGCGAAGCCAAAGGTCTTCAAACAATACGGCGCCGTTTTGAACGGGAGTCAAGAGATGGAGCAAGCGGTCGTGATGCCAACTGCGCCAACAAACGAGCATACGGCGCCGAGAGCCGGCGTCTTTAGCAGACGATCGTTTCGACTCAAAAGCGGAGCGCGTTCCGCAGGCGGCGACAGTCGCAGGAACAAAAGCAGGCGCGGTAACAAGGAACTGCAAATCAGACAACATTGGTACCCCGAAAAAAACAGTCAAAATATCCCGACAAACCATTTTTCTAATCGACTATGTGTCCATTCAACATGTTTTATCAGTAAGGATGATAAAATAATGCATTGGTAACTGATATCAGAAAAGCTGGCGCCGCTTTTGAGTCGAAAAGATCGTCTGCTAAAGACGCCGGCTCTCGGTGCCGTATGCTCGTTCGTTGGCGCAGTTGGCATCGCGACCGCTTGCGCCATCTCTTGTCTCCCGTGCGAAACGACGCCGTATAGTTTGAAGACCTTTGGCTTCGCCACATTTCCATAGGAGCTAAGCATTTTTCTTTCTTTACTTTTTCCTCAGGTAAGTTCGCTCTTTGCAAATTTTACAAAAACAAAATGCACCATCTGTGGGCAACGCTGCACAAAGTCGTAGCGCGATAGGCTAAGAAACCGAATTTTGCGGTCGAATTAAAGAGCCTGGCCACTCCTAGATACACCTAGTAGATTGACCGAAGAATGCGGATACAGACATCTTGTGCAGTGGAGAGACAGCACTCCCAATTAGCAAGCCTACGAGTTCTAAAGTTTGATCCAGCACTGAGCGAATAGCTCTTCTTTCGAGCCTCCTATCATGACTCGCCATTTCCTGGCAGGATTCCAATATGCCCCGAAAAAGATACTGAACTTTTTTAATTCTAGAAACGCCCGTGCGCCTTGCTAGTGAGTTACACGTGTTGAGGTTAAAAACGGTTTATTGCCCATTTATTATTTCACTTTCGTCGTAATTCCGAGCCAGATTCCTTAAACAGTCTTTGCACCCTTTAACTGCCGACTGAAGCGTCGTTTAAAGTGGTAGGAGCTACTGGCACTCAAGACTCACCGATGTCGCTCCCGAGCTTTGAGAGAAAATGGAGACTCCAGCTGGATTGGCCGTATTTGAACCAAGCAAGAAGCCCCAATCCCAGGGCTCCGTTAATAAACCAGAACACAGCGTAGAGCACCATGACCGCAAGCTGTCACAGCTACACTGTTTAGATCAACCAGACTTCACATGTGCTTGGAAAACAGCTGGTAGGGCGGCACGCGTAAACTTCTCTGCGGGGGAGTAGTTTTCGCGTTAACTGAACAGCGTGTTGGTAACATTGACTGGCAATAGAGAGCGAACTCGGGACGAAGGACGGCGAACATTTCTTTCAACTAGCAACAACTTGCTTGTTGAAAAAAAAAAAAAAAAGTTCGTCGTCCTTCGTCCCCAGTTTGTTTATTTTTTCTTTTCTGTTGCCAGTCAATTGAAGTATTTTTCTTTAGAGATTCACGTACATTTTTTTTAACAAACACCAGACAGCACATTCCACGGATATTACGAATTAGTAATTGTTCCAAATGTATCGTGACACATTGTGCAGAAAACGATGAATGAGTATTGTTACCGGCTGAGCAGTCAGCTCTGGCGCAGCAGGGCAGCATAGCCCCAAGCATGAAGTATGTTTCGTTTGTGCAGGTGAAAAGCGGACAAACCGAAACTTCTCGACGGTGATTATGACGAACTAGACGTGCTACGGGAGATATGAAATAAAAATAATATCTTTATTTAACTAGAAAACGTTCAGCGCGCGGCAGAGCAGCTTGCTGTGCACGTGCGTACAGCTATTTTCTGCTGCTTCAATATTCCAATAGCATAGCGGGGTAAAGCGCTCTTCAAAAGTGTACATTATTTTTTTTATTTTTTTACACTGGAGAACAAAATATTTACGCAAAATCTTTACGAGGGACGCAAAAATAATAATGAAATAGCCATGTTTACATCTCCCAGAAGTGAAGCGCAGTCGAGAAAATTGCAAGTACAGTTATTGGGACGACGAACGTGTCGCTACCTTTATTTATAGTATTCTAGCGTAAAAACAAAAAAGTTTATCAGATAAGATGATATATCTAATGATGGCAGTTTGGTGAGAATGTCGCTCGTTGATAGCTCCTTCCTTCAGTTTCTTTGTCTCGTCTACGCTCATCAATCCCGATTTATTCCGAAGGGAATAAACTGCAGTAGATTGGGATGATAATTTTACTTCTTTCTTTACATTTTTGTTTACGGCGGAATGAAGAGTCGAATGTAAGGCAGTTCAGTGAAAAGGTTATACGGGACGGCGTCGAATTCGCGCAGCAGTGCGCAGTTTCACCAAGGCCACAGTCAGAACAAACACTGCCTCATGATTGCCAGTAGTACAGGGGTAGTCCGGGAGTTTAATTTCCGTGTCTTTGTTCGAGGAACGAAATACGCGGCAACGAGCGGACGTCGTTTCCCTCGGAGTTAAGAGTCGCACTTCTCTTCGCAATATGCACTTGTTGCCGTTCACATTACCTAAACAAGCTTCAAACACGTAGATGTATTATATAATATTACATCGGCAGTTGACTGTTATTTTAATAAAGTTAGAGACAAAATGTGAACAAAAGGTAAGGGCGCAAACGAGCTGGTGGTGGTTAAACATTTCGACAAAAACCCTGAGACTGGGACAAGAAGGGACGGACAAACACAAAGTCTCAAACACAGCTGAATTTTATTTGACAACGAAAGGTGCTTATATATGCTTGGGAGAGTGTAATGGCACATTCGTCTGGGGCGCGCACGGCACCGAGAAAATATCGCCCCCAAGGCCACGCCACTGTGTAGGTGCACCACATGACGCACTACCAGGCGAACGCGAAGCATCCTGCTGTGCGATACGCTCGGTGCGGTCGCTGCAAGGGCAAAACATGAACGGGTGGACGGTAAAAAATATCCGCAAGAGTGGGGCGGCGGCTCGCGCCATCTAGCGAGGAATGAAAGTAACAAATTGTCTTTCAAGCGAATGGTTCAAGTATGTACTTGTTACACCGAAAATTTGCCCGCCAACGTAAAAACAAGTACACATGGACTATGAAACAGAGCTTTGACACATACGCGATTTTATTGTCGGACTGGTGACAAGCGATAGGTACCCGTCCGGTGTGAAAATCAACAGAGGCGAGGGCACGCAGGGGTTAAAAGAAAAACGAGAAATTTAATTAGGCGATAAAAAGCCGCGCACGGCGACAACACGACAAAACCATCAGAACGAAATGCGAACACGCGTTACTCTAACAACACACTCACGAACCTTCGGGCAGCGGGGCCGCGAAAAAAACAAGACAGCACTCAATTCCCGACACAACGCGAAACAACTCACTGCTCGCGGAACAAACTGCAGCCGGGAAACAAGTTCGCCGGTTCAAAGAAGACGAAAGTTCCGAAAAAAGAAAGTCCCCACTGCGGGACCCAAAGTTCAGGGAAAAGTTCAAACGAAGTCCGAAGACTCACCGACGTCTTGAATCCGACGAACGACGAAAGCTTCACGTGCCCGGCGTGGTGGACTGGTTGCTCGGCGGCCGACGCAACGCAGCACCGCACGCACACACACACAATTACCGAAAATGGAAAAACCGACGCCCGTCGTCACTGCTGGAATCGTAGCCAGAGCAGAGTCGCAGAGTCATTGAGGGAACGAAGACAGCAGCGCCGACATCACGTTCTCTCGAGCTGCGGGCCGCCATGTTTCGCGAGACGAGGAAGGAAGACCGAAGTCGAGCTTTCGTCGAGGCAGTGCGAGGACCTGCATGGTCTGCTTCCGACGGTGCAGCTGGTGCAGTAACGCACCGATGCCGCGCGCCGCATGAAGTCCCAGGCGAACGTAGTGCAGCCGCACCGACACGACCAGGCGAACGTGACGCGTCCGTCGGTGCAGCGCGGTGTGGTGCGGTGCGGCCCAGGCGAATGTGACATAAGATTGTAAGTGAGGGTAAGGACGCTATATAAATACTTGTTGGAGTAGAGGCTATCTAGAAATGGGAGGTGGTGAGGCAGATTGTAACCCTATTTGTAGATTCGTAGGCAAGGCAGGAGCTAACTATGATTCTGGTATTCGACTTTACGCTTCCTGAAAAAACGCGCGTAGCGCCGCTAGCGGAGGAGCTGTCGCTTGACAGTGAGGCACGTTGAGCAGCCTGCGGCGCCTTTTCGCATGCCATGCTGTGGTGGCGGAAGAGCGCACGGACGGAACTTTTGCTTTCTGAGTCGATACTTTGAGGGTGACGTTGCGTGAGTGCTGGGGCAGACCTAAGAAGGGCATCTAGCTGTTCTCCGCTTCTTATATATATATTGAGTTTGAGTCGTTAATATGAGTAATTTTTCTAGATTGCGGTCGAAAATTTTGAGCAATTTTTCAAAAAGCAAGCTGGCCGCCGCCATAATTGCTCTCAGTGGGAAATTTGTTTCGCTCGTCGCTAGAAGACTAGGACTGCTTGGACGATGATATTTGGAGGTGAGTGACATGTTCACTAAGTTTGTGCACTAAGTGTGCCTTGTTTTAAGACAGCAGTTGGGAAAGTTTCGAACGAATAAAGGAATAAAGCTGTACGGGATATCCAATATTCGACCCAAAATGTTGCGTTATAACCGGGCTGTGCGAAGTGCAGATTTGGACACACATGTTCTTGAACCTGACCGTAACCTGACACTACACTTATTATACCAAAAACAGGTGGCTTAGGGAATTAACGTAGAAGTTTGGGCTAGCTGGTAAGTAGACACGATAAAAACAAAACAGCGCAAAGACAAGGACGAAGTGGAAGAAACCGCAGGGCACAGCGCTGACTTTCAAATCAAGATTTATTCGTGTAGGCGTCTGTTATAAATAGCAAACATTCCACCCAAAAAAAAAAAACAAGGAAAAACAGAAAAGATATATAACATGTCACGTTTTCAATACAACACTGTCACTGCTTTGCCCTCATCGTTCTAAGAACTGCCGCTACTTATCCGAAAGTACGAGTGACGGGGCACTAACACATTAAGAACCCAGTCGCGCAATATCACGTCCTTCTATTATTTCCCCTGTAGTTCTTCGAGGGATGTCAAGTGGTTTTTAGAAATAAGGACAAAGTGACGCGGGAAATAATAGAAGCACGTGATATTGCGCGACTGGGTCCTGAATGTGGTAGTGCCCCGTCACTCGTACTTTCGGATAAGTAGCGGCAGTTCTTAGGACGATGAGGGCAAGGCAGTGACAGTGTTGTATTGAAAACGTTACATATTAAATATCTTTTGTGTTTGTTCCTTGATTTTTTTTTGGGGGGTGGAATGTTTGCTATTTATAACAGACGCTTAGACGTAGTAAATCTTCAGTTGAAAGTCAGCGCTGTGTCCTGTGGTTTGTTCTACTTCGTCCTTGTCTTTGCGCTGTTTCGTTTTTATCGTGGCTTAGGGAAACCAGGTGGAAATTTGGTCTGGGCGGCGTAACTAAATGGGAACCGGTTTTGACCGTGAAAGGGCTGTTAAGAAAATACCACTCGTCGTGGGAGCTGGAGACTTTACAGGTAGAAAGGGACTAGTGGACTCTACTTCCAATTGAAATAACTTTACGAAAGGTGGTTCCAAAGCCGAGAAAACCACGTTGTCGGCCAACACACGGTTTCGCCGCCATAGGCTTTTGCGGTCAGCTGTTGCGTAATAACCTGTTGTGCGAGGTGCCGCTTTTCGGCACACAGGTACTTGGACATGACCGTAACTTGACCGTAACATGACCGTAACCGTAACTATCTCATAAAGAGGTGGCCCAGCGAAACCAGGTGGAAATTTAGTTTGTGCGGCGTAACTGAATGGGAACCGGTTTTAATTGTCAAAGGCTGTCAAGAGAATACCACTCATCGTGGGAGGTGCACACTTTACTGGTAGGAAAAGACCAGTAGACGGTACTACCAGTTCGAACAACTTTGCAAAAGGTCGCTCCAAAGCCGAGAAAAAAATTGTTGTCTACGGGACTCGTGTTGTCGGCGTTTTCACATCCAAAAGGAGGCTAATCAAAGAAGGAAGCACACAACATAAACTTCCATACTCAAAAGCCCAGTGATTCCAAATTTCATTGTAGTTTTCCTTAGATTCATATTTGTCACTTTTTGGACCGTCTGTGAAATACTGGTCCGGAAATCTCATCGACACGTACGATGGGGACGAAACTTCTTTGGAGGGCATTCCTCCAACGAAATTGGCACTGCATACCCGCGAGTGTGGGATGGCATTTCAGTACGTCCGATCGGCGCCGCTAACATATGTAGGCGTTACTGGTACGAAAACAAACGCAGAGCGCAAAGCGGCAGTGTAGAATTGTCAGGAGTGCCGACACAGTGGCAGACATGATCGGGAGACCAAATTTCTCGCGTTGTACGGCACGGGTCCATCGTTGTCATTGTCCCACAAAACATCGGCGAGTTGAAAAACTGTGAAGCTTTGTCCCCACGAGTTACGATGCATAAATATTGGAGCACTTAACGACGCAGCAGTTCATGCTGTCAATCCAGCGCAACCGCACCGCTCCGACTTCAATGCGGACCAATGCACGTGGCGTGGTTTCGTTTCGCTGGGGTTCTCACTGCCTACCTTCGGTAACGGCCGCGCGGCGGCGCGCCGGTCGCGTTGCACGGACAAGCAACCGCACCCACAGCCCAAACCTGCCTCTGTCGTGCATTCTCGTCCTTCCAAGATAAGGGCGTGCCCCATTCGTTTGTATGACGCGCAACCATCTTGCTTTGGGCAAGCGGGCTTCACTCGAAGGGCGCCGTCGTAACTCCAACTATTCCTTACACAGGGTGCTTAATTTTAATTCCAAAATATAAAAACAAAAATTGTTTGAGAGTTAGACGACTGCAGGTTTCCCCCGGTATTTGTCCACTTTGAGTGAACTTTAGCTGGGCATCCGCTGGAGCGCACCACGTGACGTCAACGCCACCAAGACAACAAAGAACCGCAGCATAAGAAGCTAAGCGCATCAACGAATTCTTCAGAAGGCACGGCAGGAGCGCAATGACAACATCGCTAAGACCCCCGAAATTTTTGTCTGAAGTTTGTTGCAAATGTGACTATCCTTGTTTTCGTAGTGATCGTAAGGGAATTGTGCTGCCGCCGTGCCCGGCTACATGTGCGCGCCCTCTTGTGGATGCTTGGAATGTAATTTTGACTCTTCTCGCTGAAGACGTCGAGCGAAACCCTGGGCCCAACGGAAGAACTAAAAGCGATGTTGAACACCGTGCTTGAATCTCAGAAATAACTGAAAACTTTAACTGAAAACTTGGCGGCTTCCCAGGAAAAGCTCGAATGTATAGTTAACACTCGGATGAGTGAAGTAATGGCGGCAGCACAAGAACACAAAAAGAAAAAAAAATTTAAGCATTGCAGGGTGAAGTTCCATCTCTTAAAAGTCAGCTTCATCTGCATCACACATGTGTACACGACTTTGAGGACAAAACTAGGCGCCGTAACCTTGTCATTTTTTTTTTTTTTTGCTTTTCTGAGCCCGATCGTGAAAACCCGGCAGACCTCAGAAAACAGATACTCGAGAACATGATAGGGCAGAAACTCGGATTCTAACTCAATTAAAAGAGAGCACCGAATAGGAAAAAAGCGACAAGAAAAACCAAGATCTGTAAATATGAATTTATATTACTACAACGAAAAAGAGAAGGTACTAAAAAATTGCAGCAAACTAAAGGGAACAACGCTCTCGGTAAACCACGACTTTTGTCAGAGAAGTTTAGCAAAGAGAAGGAAACTATGGTCATGTTCTGGAGAATCTAAAGCTCGAGGTCGCAGGGTATTTCTAGAGTATGATGAACTTCCAGTAGACGACGATCTGAACGAATGGGACAAGCAGAATGATAGTTTGAAATGTATTCACACTCAAGGACAACGCAATGACAGTCATTGACTATAAATGATACAATATCGCATTGTTCTAATAAAAGCAAGAGGCATTTGCCAATAAAATTCACGAGCTTGAAAAAATTATATTAACATATATCCCTCACCTCATACCAATTCCAGAGACTTGGTGGTCTATAGATATTGCAGATTATAAAGTAGACCCCCCTCTAAAAAAAATATAATTATACGTGATCGAGGCTCCCGAGAAGGGGGTATTAAAGATATAATTTCCTGCGTAATTTTAAACAAAGTAGTTGACAACGAAGGTGTATTGTTTCAAATTGAATACTAGGGATTCTCGGCTCTCATGGGCTTAGTCCATCAGCCCTCCTCATCGCATGTGTCATTCCTAGATAACCTTCAGTGTTACATGCAGCGGAAACAGAAACCAAACCAAAAGGTTTCACTGGTTGGTGGCTTTTAAACCCAGGTCCGACGGAAGTAGAAAGTTGCAATTCATTGCGTGAATTGATGTTGAGCATTAGTCTTGTACAACTTGTTACAGAAGGTTTTCGAATTTCCCAGAGCAGTGATAATATTCTAGATCTCAAAGTTGTTGGAACATTTCCAGATGACAATAATGTCAGTGTTTTGGAGGGCATATGTCTGACCATAAGCTCGTATTTCTTAGTACACATTTGTTTCCCTGTCAAAAAGAGTCACACGAGAAAACGTGTCTTCAGCTTTTCCGCCGCAGATGACGACAGATTCACTTGACTTGTGCCTTAGTGACTTCGAAGTGGGGTATGAAGTAGCAACCCTATGAAATACTCTTTAGAACATTACTGCATCGTGCCTTGATAGATACTGTGGAAGCGAGGGTCCGCCACCGCGCCCAGGGGCCACTACCGACCGCCCATAGACTGTCTCCTGGACTTGCCTCCAGTCCGGTTGCTGAGGCAAGCCTGCACATACTGATTGTGGAAGTCCAGAATCTATAAAAGGGGGACACGCCCACGGAACGGGAGGGAGGCGGACCGAGGGCGCGGAGACGTGTAGGTGTAACGCCACGGCATCGCTATACTTTACTACTAACAAACCATTCCTGTTATACTAATAAATGTAGTTTCTTGTTTTGTGAACCCCGGCTTCGTGTTGTTCCTCCTGGATGGGCATGCAGTTAGGCAACCCTTCCACAACACGTACCAAAAGTAAACAAAAACAGCGCAAACCCTGGATAACTCGGGATATAGTACATTTGAAAAGTGCGATATCTCTCAAAAGCAAAGAAAACAGTAGAAATATTACCCAGGTTGCACGCCAGAGAAACGCCCGACTTGAACAAAAGTGTGGCAAATCTCAAGGCCTAACTTGGACCCATATAGGATTTTCTCCACACCATAGGCGTGCATACGTGGGGGGGGGGGGGGGGGGGGGCAGGGGGGCAATGGCCCCCCTGATGACTTGGGTAGGGCGCAAATTTAGTGCGTGTTCGTTTTTTTTTTTTTTTTATTGGGGGCGTTTTGATCGGAACAAAATCGAGATGACGCCGGAAGAAAGGAAGCAAAACCATCCCCACTTTGTTTTTATTGAACTTGAAACATCGTCAAGTATATCCTAGAGGAAACGGAGACCGTTAATGTGCAAGTGAGCCCTTACCCCAGAAGAAATCGACAAAAAAGTAAAAAAGACTGCTGCTCGACGGAACGATAAGTCAAGGCTGCGCACCTGGGAATCTAGCCGCAGTGCTGCCGGGTGCAGCATCCTTCTGCAAAATCCTCTGGTCTAAGTCGTTTCCCTTTTAACGCGAGGGTAAAGTACTGAAGGACACATGTTTCAACTCACGAAGGCATTTGTTGTGAAGATTAAGGTCTCCGGGCCACTCGGGTTAGCTCAAGGTGCATCTTTCTGTGAGAGAACCTACGAGAAGGTTAGCTAAGAGAGCCTGGCTCCTCTAGGCAGCTCCCTACTCGGCTAGGGGGGATTAAAGACGTCACCTCCAAGGACTTGTGCTAGGTGTCAATTTTCAGTGTCAATTATGACCAGCTTGTTGTCCAATGCAAACGACGCCAACCCGCTTTCCGGTTTAAAATGGGAGATCTTGTTTTGGGTGGGGAGATATGTGGGCCTTCTCTACCGAAGACGTTGCTAGCTGGCTTGGAAGAAAGAAAAACCAAAAAGGTTAAATGGATAAAAGGAAGGTTTGGAAATAGGGAAAACTGTGTCAGATAGGCCGGTCTCTCCGGCGAAAAGTAAATCCGGTTGCTGTACCTTTTTTACGATACAAAGTTCGTACTGGTGTAGGCCTTTAGCGACCATAAGTGGAAGTCTGAAATAATAAATAAAATCGTGCTCTCCTGCCGCAATACACGGAGTAGTTGAGGGTAGTACTGCCGGCTGACTCAACTGCTATTTAAGTAAAAGGAAAAGATGTGCTAGTTGATCATTTACCGAAATAAAACAACAGAGAGCTATAGGCTGATTTTGGAGTAGCCATAACTATTTTAAGAACGCGAACCACTTCACAACGCAGCCACGAGCGAGAGTTCGATGTTCCGTACAGCCCGCCGGTACAGCCCAAAGATGGAGAATGGCAACCTCCCGGTTTGTCGTCTGCTAGCGGAGTCGGGCGCGTGCCCTCTCTCTCGTTTTACCCCGCCGAACCCGCTGAATTTCCCGGTTGTATAGAGAGGGTGCTGCTGTCGAACAAAATGGTGCCGCCCAGAGAGCGCTAAATGGAATGAGTTTATTAGAAACGAAAGAAGGGGTCCACTGTGCACATCGGTACTGGTTTGGTGATTGGATGAGTCAATTCAGGGACTTTCAGTACGCCTGTTGTATGAAGGCTTCCTGGAGGCCGTTTCATTCACATAATGCGATCCTTCCAAGAAAAAACGAGTAAACTGACCTTGAAATATTTTTCTTTATTGTTAAATGCACAATTAAATTCTTTCCAGAGCTCAGTTTAGTTGGTTAAATTATTCATATTCTTTTTCTTAGAAGTCTCGATATAGGAGCACGTGTCAGTGTCATTATTCTACGAAGTCTGTTCGTAGACGATAGCGTGGCACCTCAACAGGACCCCGTTGAGCAAAATGACTGATCTTGTTGAGGTGGATGAAGCGCCTCACGAACGAAGGCAACAGTGAGAGTGAGAGACGCACCCACTCATGAATGTTCAAATCCTCACAAAGGAAAAAGCGTCTAACGAATTTAGCAACGTTTCTATTAGAGCCCCGTCTGTCTTCATCGACGTACTCAGCAACTCGGGGCATTTCCGTGCCCAGCGCCAGTGCTCATTATTAATAAAACGCAGTCTTAAAATGTTGAGTCGAGTATACGCTCTGTGCACGATTATCTCGCTCGAAATTAATAACTATACGAGAAGGGCGCGAACTTCTGTCGCGATGAACAAAGAAGGTAGTGCTCCTCGGCCAGACTAGTAACTCTGGCGCGATTAACGTCACCGACATAAAAAAAAAATCTAGCTTTTTAGCAACCTAGTTTTTTTCAGGAAGGTTTTTTACGTTAAAACGTAGAAAACACAATCAGCAGGCCGTGCTTGGCACGCCTCCGAGCAACGGTTGCTGTTGTTAGCTTAGAGGGACTATGCTGAGCTGTCGATGAGGAAGCTGTCGTAAAATTTCCAGGAATATATATTTATTATTGGCGCAGTTGTCCTGTAATTGTTTACTCAGACTTCTTTTCGAGCGTGTTCTAAGAGCCAAGTTAACAGGTAAAAAGAAAACTAAAAAGTTATACTTCTCTTGTTTGCAGAAAAGTCAACAAGTTGCAAAGAGCAGCATGAACAAAATTAACCGGAAAAGATGTCCAGCCACCAGCAAGCTGACGACTGTGTCACTTCGCCATGCTGTGCCATGACGCCAAATTGTGCGCCGACGCCAAGCTGTGCCACGACGCCAAGCCACATCGTTGATGCACCAGATGAGCCTCCGAGACTTTGCTCAACGCTTTCCACCAATCACAACCAGGTGTCTGACGACGACCTGTCGCTGCCAATGACGACTAGCGACCTGGACAAGCAAGCCAGGCAAGCACGGGGTCCTTTTCAGCCTCATCTAGGCAGCTATGCCCAAACAGAAACGAATAATCGAAAGTGCAGCGTTTGTGCACACTGGTTCGCAAAGCTCAGCTGGCTTGAATATAGTCCAGCAAAAGATGTAGCCTTTTGCTTTTGTTGTCGGGCGTTTCCGCCGGGGAGTGGTATATCCAAAGCACATTTAGACCCATCCTTTGTTTCAACTGGGTTTCGAACTTGGAAGAAAGCGATAGAAAGGTTTAATCAGCATGAAAGATCTGAGGGCCATCTTAACAGTGTCGTGTCATGGAATTGCTCCAAAGCAAACAGATCGATTGCTTCAATGCTGGATGAAAGCTTTGAACGACGAGCGTCTCAAGTTGAAGAAAAACGAAAAAAAACTCGTGAGGTGCTAAAGCACCTTACTGACGTCGTTGTTCTTCTCGCAAACTAATAAGATGATCTACAAAGGCACAATCACAAGCCAAGATTTACGATAACAGTGCGTTCGCTTCGGTGGTCCGTGTAGTTGTATTATACCCTGCTCTCTGCAACACCGTGTCATGACGAAGAGCTGGAACGGTCACGGTTTGTGCTGGGCTACCGGTTGACAGAAACCCGCATCGCCCGCATCTGCACCGAGTGCACTTGGGCTGTTGATGCTCAAGCCTTTCATCCGCGGCTTGTCGCCAGCTGATCCTCCTACTCGACGGTGAGGAAGCGGCGCGAGTGACCTCTGAAGTAAATGTAAATCCTCGTTCATCCAGTTATCCGTTGTCAAAGTGTGGAAGATGTCCAACGTGTACTGAGGGCGGGAACTACGAGCGGTTTGCCTTGCTTTTATAACCGAAACCAGAGCAGCGAGATAACTGCCTTGCGTACTCCAAAATGACGAAAACAATAAGTTTCAACAGGTCGAGCACGTCACCGCGGGTGTAGGCGAGACGGTGCACACTGTTTAAACGCTTGCAATATCCACGGGTGCTACCAGAAAAACGACAACAGAGAAAGAGCTCGCGATTCAGCATTATGCAGTGCCACGGGCCCGTGAATTTTCAATGTTCGGGGTAATGGCGGTATAAAAAATATTTAAAAAAAACGCATCAGCGCCACATTAGTGATCACGAATAACACCGGTCAAAAACTCCCAAGCTCCACCGCTCCACTCGACACCGACACGACTTACGACAACAAACTGCATCAAAACGCCCCAAAAGTGAAGGCGTCCGCTCCCGTACGCGTACTACAGCTAGCGGAAGGGAAGTGTTGGGCGGATGTCCTTCACAAGAATATATAAAAAAATGCTTTGCGCAAGGATAATTTCCATTGATTATTGAATACATAATGATAAAATCCTAATAATTTGTTTTTCTATCTGATTCAATCTAGTCGGACTGCTCATAACACTGGTCGAGCATGAAAATAACAAAATGTTTAACTTTTTCATGGCCGGTTTAAGATTTATTGTTAATACATCGTGTTTTTTGCAACGGACTAACTTTAAAGATTTTGCCTCCATACTTTTTAAATGCAAGCAGTTCTTACATACGGCTGTCCATTGTGCCGTGTTCTGTGTCTTCTATAAATCTGTAACGGTCAGCGACCAAAGAGCTCACCCGCACATGTCGAGCTTATATACGCCGCGGGGAGAAAAGGATGGTAGTGTCAGTGTTGTGTTTGTGTATGTGTCGGTGTTGTGTCCTACGTGGTACTCGTGTTGTCTGTGATGTACGTAGGGTTGCTGTCTACTTGTAATACTTCTCAGCGTATTAACAAACTCCTGATTGTTTTTTTTTTTTTCACTGGCTGCTAGAAATCTCACTAGGTGGCGCAAGCTACCGCCCGACTCCAAATAGTTTGCTCGAGCTAGGGATCCATGTAAGTTCGGTATTCGTTTTTCTGTCTAGCGGTTCCGTGTTCCGTCGTAGCTGCCGACGCCACCGACCGCCGACGACGCACGTAGGTACCTTTGCACGTAGCTACGTCCGCCGCTTGGAGACTGTTTACTGTGTATAAAATACATCGAACGAGAACAAACGCGTCCTGTGTGCTTTCAATTCGGCTGAAAGGCGCGCGGCTCGCTGGGCTCTTCTCTCGCCTGTTCTGGGCTGCTAGCCGCCATGTTTCATAAGGAACACGCTGAACCGTGTTTCTCGGAAGGCAGACACGGTGTAGCGTGTTAAGTTTACACGGCACCTCGTGTGTAGGCTAATAACACACATGGCTGCGTGTAAAACGAACACGTTTCGACGTGTCCGCTATGGGACAACGGTTTACACGTCTGGGCGTGTTATTTTTGCTAACAGTGTACTATGTCTGGGCACATTGCTGGCGTTCAGGCAAAGTGCAAAGAGCAGAACAACAAGCTCGTCTACGTTCACTACTATGCCCACTGCTTAAACCTGGTGCTTTTCGATGCATGTTTGTCTCGAGCAGAAAACAGAATGATGTTTGATTTTTTTGGCGTTGTGCAACTTGCGTACAACTTTATTGAAAACAGTGTTGTGCGCCATGCTGTTTTTGAGCGAATTTGCCAAACTGTCGGCACGCAGCTGAAAACTTTGAAGTCTTTGACTACAACCAGATGGGCATGTCGTGCTGAAGCTGTAAAGGCCGTTCGTGAGAGCTACACAGAACTGTCGAGTGCAGTAAGAACGATTGTGGACTCCACAAAGCACCCGGAAACGAAAGCAAAAGCAAGGGACTCCTTTCCTAGTTGATGAGCTTTGACTTTGTCTGCTGCATGAAAATAGCTCACCCTATTCTACAGCTTATTTTGAAGGTTAGCCGAGCTCTTCAGGACCCTAAAATTAACCCTCACTACTGCACTCAATGAAGTCAGGCATCTGCAAAAAAGCGCTTCGAGAGATGAGGCAAGATGGGACAGTCTTTGAAAAGATGTTTGCGAAAGCTTCTTCGATCTGCGAGATGAATGAAATCGAGATTCCGAAGTTCGAAGAAGAAAGGGTATCGAAGCGAATTGACTAAAACTGGGCGAATGAATGTTTCTATGCGACAAAAGAGGAAGAATTTCGTGTCGGTGTTTTCTTTCCGATGCTTGACTCCTTTGTTCGAGGGATCGAAGAAAGGTTCATACAAGAAACTTTTGAGCTTGTGTGTGCTATCCAGAACCTCCTGGGCCTCTCTGCGAGCGACGAACAAATATCTTTTATTTGTAGCTTCTTTGAGGTAGATCCCGACAGATTGCGTGCTGAAATGCCGCTCCTGAAGTCTCGAACCAGCGACGAAAAAGCAAACAGCATGACCGCCTATGACTGGCTGGATTCACTCACTCAAAGAAAATGGGTTGGACAAGTCAGTATTCAAGGACTTTTCTCGCGTTCTTCAACTTTTTACACGATTCCTGTAACCAGTTTCTCGTGCGAAAGGACATTTTCGAAGCTCGCACATGTAAAGACCAAGTTAAGATCCACGATGTCGCAGGAACGGCTTCGTTGGCTGATGCTGCCCTTTGTGGAGCAGGACCTAGCAACATCCATCAGTTTTGATAATATCTTAAAGCATTTTACGACTAAAACGCGCAAACTTTTGTAATGAATGTGTTTTAATTTCGAAGGATATGCTATCGCATTAACCTACAATGTCACATAATTCTACGTTATCCTTAATTTGTTGACAGCCGGCGAAAGAGGGTGCTTTACAGCCGATTCCGTCCGAACTAAGGTTCGCCTCTCACACCAATAGTATTTTTTCACAGCTCAGCTTGAATAGTTCTTTTGTATAGTGTAGTTACTTTTACTGTGTGTTACTGTTTTCATTTGCACCAGCCCTGTTGTTTTGTTGTGATGAATGTTTTTTTAGAGTGTACCGTTTGTGAATTGAAATTGTGTTGTGTATCGTCTGAGCCCTCGTGCGATTCATTTTCTTTCTATGGCGCTTGTGCCCTACGAGTGCAAGCTGTGGTTTCTTTATCGTGGCGGTTTCTACTTTTGTTTGGCAATAAATCGTTTTTGTTGTTGGAAACGTTATTTCATCTTCTCATTTCTCCCACACTTCAAAGCGCATGTAAGTCCACTTTCATGCAGAGCACTCGCAAATCCAATTACTGCGGTCTACGAGGATATGGATACGATGATACGTAAAAATAAAGTCTGAACAGTGACATTTTAAAGTATGACGTTTTGTGACGTACATGTTCGGTCTCACAGCTCAGATTTAATTTTTAGGTTCAAACATATTTCGAACCTTGTCATTCTCCGTGCTCCATTCGTAAACCGCAATAATCAGACTTCCAAGTAATCTGCGGGAAACAACGAAATAGAGGGGCTTAGAGTGATAAACCGGAAGTTCGGAAGTGGCACCCCCCCGGTTGCCGCCATGTTTTACGCAAATGTGACCACTCGTCACGTGACCTCCCAAGAACCGTGATGTCACAGGTAAGATGGCAGCGCCCAGAGCTGGCGGATGCGAGTTTGTTCGGTGCGCGGTAGCCGTGATGTGCAGCTGCTTTCCGACGATTTCGGGCTTTTTCGTGCTGGCTGACGCAGGTATAATGTGAAAATATGAAAGAATGAGACTTTATACCCTTTTTGCGCAAGATCGCTCTGGATCATCTGGATATTAACACCTGTGAGACAGCATCAGCCGTATCGCTGTACCGGTGCTCGGATTCGGGATCTGTTCGAGGATCTGTAGAACTTTGAGTGCTTTTAGCATAAAATTTCCGCATTCTCTTAGCTTTGTTTGAACGTTGGAATGTCTGAGAATCGACGCGAAAGGTATAAGTCGCGTTAGGGCCGAGGAGAAGTTGTTTCAGCCCTGCGTCACCGAATAACCATAGCAACTTTTAGTGAGGAAGCTCCTGCGATCTTTAACCTTTTGTGCTAATCGACGATTCTACATTCGATCGCTTTTCTTCCTTTTTTTGTGAGTGCGAAGTGCACAGTTATTTTCAGCTACGAGGATGACGTTTTATTGAGTGTGGGGATGAATAAATCGTTGCGGGCACCTGCTTCAAAGCTATTCGACTTGCAATAAGAACAACTGTTTCGGTGTATGCATAGATTAACTGCAACTTTTTCGCTTTCGTGGGATTTATTGCAGCAATACTTTTTTTCGTCAAGAGTGCATTGTATTAGTCGGTCAATTATTTACTTGTTCTAATTGCCTGGATAAGATGATTCATATTTGTGTTCATCCCTTGCCTGAAGAGCAGTCTTGTTCGTATTATTGTAACTTGGAAAAGGGCAACCGCCACAGCCCCCTCGAGCCAATCTCAGAGACGGAGCGAAGGTGTGCGACAAATCTGTGCAGACGAGCACTCTGATGATATGTTGTCATGTGCCTCTCTCCAACGCGCATATTGGCTCACCGAGACTGTAGCCTTCGCCGTTTTCCAAATTGTGATGAAACGCATTACAGTAGCTACTACTCTAATTACCCCAGGCTTTCATACTTTGGGCATTTGTTCGAAAAGAATGTTATGTCCGCCATCACTGTGAACTCGGCTCAGCGCCTATTGGACTCGAATGCTGCCTTAGCATTCGACGTGAACTGGGGCCCATTTGTGTGCTTTACGCCGAAAACAAATGGTGACAGTTGTGTTGCTTGATGGGGTTTTGCAAAGGGTCTGTTGTGTTATACATATAGGAAGTGTCCTGCTATATAACAATGCATCAACACATACTATTAAAGTATATGCTCAGAGGTGTGTTTGTTTTTGCATTTAACAAGTTACAGCAGTGTGCTTTAACGTTATTATCATGTGTGTAGTTTTAAGTATCCTCTCTGCAATGCCTACGAAGGCCCCTGGAGGGAATAAATAAATAACATTTTCACATCACTGGAGTTGGTTTTCGGATGCGCCACGTGTTCAGGAGAAGTGGAACGAGTGCAGCCCCATGCAACAAGTCTGCCAGTCTGGTATGCCCCATTAATTAATATTGAATTAATATTGACCTGCGCGTACAGTGAACACAATTCTTGGTGTATAGACTCTCAAGGCGTAAAGGCAAGCGGAAATATGTTCATCTGGTTAGTGTATCAAATATGTTTATTTCCACGTGGTTACATAATTATTGGTTCTTAGTAAATGGTTCCATAACGAGTTGTTTCTGCGACAGTCTCCTGTCAGGCGTTCAGTCGTAGTACCTGTGGACCTTGTTGTCGGATGACGCTCGTGGCACGTCGGTGTTAGGTTTGGTCGAGTAGCAACTTTGACCGACTGATGCCGTCTTGCAATCATACGTCATGTGCGGACACTGACACGTGATGCACTGAAGCTGGGGGGCTGGCTTCTAATCCGCAAAATTTTCCTGGTAGTTTTCTGCATCAATGCAGCAAGCTCGGGCATGTATTGGTTATGTGGCTGTGCCTTTTGCTGTACCGTTGACTTAATAGCTGGCAACAATGTTTGTTTGCTATCCAAGCTATTTCACTTTCATTTCGTAATGGCGATTTATTCTGCATCCCGCGACCACTGCAACTTGTGTAAGTCTCGTGTGGCAAAGTGTAGTCTGGTGATGCTTGCAGTCCACTTTTGAGAGCAACCAACCATTCTATTTCTTCAAGTCACTCAACGGCATTCTCCCTCAAAGTTGGAAATTGTGTGCTTCGTGGCGTGGACACAGATAATTGGTGTCAGCAAATTATTTGGTATTGTCCTTGGACGACAACCGACACCAGATCAACTGTCTTTGCGTTGCCGCTCACCTGCTTTGTCGTGCTTACCTCCCGTCCAGATGAAGTAAATCACGAGCTTCGGGGTAATGTCGGCACCAGGGACAAAGACCGCCGAAGATAATCCTCAATCTTCCGCGGACGCTCTTCGAGACGTGGTCGAGGGTCGTTCGGCACGAACCCTTGCAGGCCAATTCATTGGTACGGGCCCCTCCAGTAGACATGGTCGGCCTCATGCGGTGGTCGCAGAGTGGCTTTCGGTCGGCCATTCGCAGCACCTCCGTTTTCCTCGGTGTACTTTGTTCAGCGCGGATCTACACTGACTCTTCCCGATGTCGGGAATGCTTCGGCGTTGGGGTGTCTCGTTGAATTGGCATTGAATAGTAACAGGTAGCCGGTGGTGGTCGTTGTGACTTTGTGGCATAAGTCGCCCTCGGTTCGTCAGATGCCGCTTCGCTCGAAGAAGTCTCCAGTTGAAATGCCTGTCGAACTTCTGAAACAATCTCGGCAATCAAAATAAAAGCCGGGCAACTGATGGCAGGAACTAGCTTCCTTATCTCCTCCCGAACACCGTTGTGGATGATGTCACGGATGCCTGGGGGCTGGCGTCGAAGTTGCAGCTGGACGACTCGAGTGTCGAAACGCTGGGGAGTTGTTGACAGTGACAGGCTCGGGCCTGCAGTGTAGATTCAATGTTGGAAGCCTCATTGATATGAACCCTTCGACTGTTGTCGTGGCGTTGCGGACAAGGCTGCCGAAGGTGTTGTCCCTCGCATGAGGGACATAAGATTCTTAGCTTCTTGTCTTCTGTAGCATCAGGGTTGCCGTGGGTGCTCGATCAGGCGCAAAACATCCTCCACGAAGGTGGTGACGCTCTCTTTGGGGCTGTGTCCTGGACAGAATCAGGAATTCTGCTCTCTCTCTCTCTCTCGTCAATGTTGGGTGATGAACGTGCACTTCAGCTGCCCACGACGTTAAGGGGAATTCGTGGTTCTCAAACCAGTGCCTGGCAGTTTCTTCCACGAGAAGTATTGGTTCTGCAGGAGCTGGTTGTCCATCTACCCACTGTGGCGGGCGACACGGTCATATTGTTCAATCCAGCCCTCGACGTCTTATGCACCTTGCGTGAAAGGGCATCAGAGTGCGAGGTGCGACGGGCATGCAAACGATGGTGGGAGCGGACGCGGTTTGCTGCTACAGGTTTGTCATTGTTGGCTTAGTCAGCTCCGGTTTTTCTGGCAAAAGGCCTAATTCCGGTGGTTCTTGCTGGTAGCAGCGACTGGCTTGGATTTCAAGTTCTTCGTGGTGTATTTCCGAGGTTCGTCCTTGTGGTACTCGCTCGTCTTGCGGTTTTTCTGCCGGGCTCCGGATAGGACTTGGTTCACGGCTCACCGGGGGTTTAAGACGCGGGATAATGTGCCACCCGTGTCTTGTTATCGGGCAACTCGGCTGAGGAGCCGCCAGGGTCCACACAGAGTGAAGGGCTATGGGTAAAGTGCGCAGCACCTCAACCAGAACATACAATGACAGCTGAGCATGGCTTGGAACTTTCCAGAATAGTAAATATTGATAGAAAATAGGACTGGAGCAAGCATCCGTGACAATATTGCCGCGAGCGCAGCTGACCAAGCAGGCAGCGCGCTCGTGGCCTAACGGTTATCGCGCGTGCCTTCCACACAGAAAGCCAAGGTTCGATTCCTGGCCACGGGGACGTATTTTTGTGGACTCTAAATGTTCTGGTAAATTCGAGAACCGTGTTGCTTGTTCGAGGTCAGAATGTTCTACACGCAAAACCTTCTACGCCTATTCTTCCAGAACCCCACGCGTGTACATGGGGCTCCGCATGGCGAGCCGCAGTCAGTTTCGCCTCAGCGTTCGATCTTGCTGCTTCGCCGCCTTCGACGCCTGCGACGCTCAGTTGTTATCATTTGTTTCCTTTTTATTTTTGGGCACAAGTTCACCCCATTAAACGTTAAGTTTATTCAGTTATTTGCCGCCTCATCACTTGTCCTTCGTGACATTTTGGTGGAGGTGCTGGGTACCGCATGTCCGTGCAGCGCACCCCTCCAAGTTCCCGCAGTACAAGTCCGAACCCAAGCTCAGGAGGACCCGACGAAGACCAGATCGAGACCCGATCAAGTTGCCGCACCCAAGGTCTACACCCGGAATACGGACCCTTGCCACCCAAGACGAAACAAACAAGGAGGACGACGATGGCCGACCAGTCGCAGACCCCGGTCGCTTCTGCCGTCGTATACCTGCCCGTCGCACCCCGGACTCCGACGCCATTCCACGGGGAGATTCATGAGGACGTTGAGGATTGGCTACAACATTACGAACAAGTGGCCCGCCATAACCGATGGACACCGGAGCAGTGCCTTCAGAATGTGTACTTCGCTCTGGAAGGCACGGCACGCACCTGGTTTGAAAATCACGAAGAGTCGATTTTGTCGTGGGAAGAATTCCAGGCCGAGCTGCGACGCACCTTCGCCAACCAACAGCGACGACAGCGTGCCGAAGAACTCCTGCGAGCGAGAACCCAAGGTCCGACCGAGAGCGTCACAAGCTTCGTCGAAGACGTTCTCCACCGGATGAATCGCGCCGACTCAAACGCTCCCGAAGAGAAAAAGCTGCGGGTCTTGATGCGCGGCGTAAAGGAAAACATCTTCGGAGGCCTTGTTCGGAGCCCGCCTGCCACCGTCGAAGGCTTCATCACGGAGGCCACCAACATCGAACGTGCCCTTCAAGCACGTGCCGCCCACTATCACCGAGGTGCCGGCGTCGCTGCCTTTTCGTCTTCCGGTTGCAACAACACGGACATCCGCGAGATAATCCGGGACGTCGTCCGGGAGGAGATCAAGAAGCTTATACCTGCCGCCGCAAGCCCAGCTTCGCCCTCAATAGCTGAGGTCGTCCGGGAAGACGTTCAGCAGGCGCTGCAGCCACAAGTTCTTGTCAGTGCCACTCCCGAACCACTGACGCTGAGCTACGCCGCAGCTACCCGACGACCGCCGCCCCCTGCTCACCCGTATACGGCGCCACCCCGACGTGAACCTCCAGCGCCGCAGTTTTCCCGACGCCAGGAAGATCGGGCGCACGCCCACCCAGAACAAGCAGCGCCACGAAAGACCGACGTGTGGAGGACGGCCGATCGACGCCCGTTGTGCTATCACTGCGGTGAAGCCGGCCACATTTACCGTCGATGCCCCTACTGACAACTGGTGCTGCGCGGGTTCCACCAGAACGACCCGCGCCCAAGATACGACGAACGCCCTCGCGACATCGAGGAGTACCTCCGACGCTCGCCCTCCCCAGTGTCGTCTCTCCGCCGTGAAGCCCGCTCCCCATCGCCACGACGTTCAGCGTCCCCAGCGCCACGACCCCGTCGAGAGAGCCTGTCTCCCCTGCGTTGCCGGGAAAACTAAGTGCGGCAACGCCTGGAGGTGACGTTGTCGAAAACGACGGAAGCAAACAGCCTCCAAGAACGCCGGAGCGCTCCCACTCTCCCGACGCCCCGCATCGCACCGACGCCCCTGCCACGGTGTCCAACAACCTAAACGTTGTTATCGACGGCCACGACGCATCGGCACTCGTCGACACCGGAGCAGACTACTCCGTTTTGAGTGGGAGGCTCTCTCGCCGCCTTCGCAAAGTCATGATGCCGTGGGATGGAACCCGAATACGAACCGCAGGAGGACATCTCATCACGCCCGTCGGAAGGTGCACTGCTCGCGTCGAGATTCACGGCGAGACGTGTCCGGTAAAGTTCGTCGTTCTACAAGACTGTTCCAGAGATGTCATTCTTGGCATGGACTTTCTGTGTGAATACGGCGCCGTCATCGACCTGGGTGAGAATAGACTGACGCTGCGGAAGCCTGTTCCGCCTTCAGAGAAACCCCAAACAGCGTCAGCCGCCGTCCGAGTCGCCACCGACCACGTGAACCTGCCGCCGCGATCAAGTGTTGTCGTACCCGTCGTGGCCGATACAGCTACCTGCGGCGAAGTTGTCCTGGAAGGCAACCTTCAATTGCTCCTGGGAAGAGGAATAGGCGTCGCAAGAGGAGTAGCTGAACTTCAGGATGGGCGGACTGTGGTCCTCGTGACGAACTTCCGAAATGAAACGCAACACCTCACGAAAGGTGCAGCCGTGGGCCACGTCGAGGAACTTCGAAACGCCGCCGAAATCGCCACGATTACTGACGAAACCTCGGCACCTCAGCAAGAGAGTACGTCGCCAGCGCAGCTCGACATTGACCCTAAGCTTCCGGGCCCGAAACGACGGCAGCTGCTTAACCTCCTCGCCGAATACAGCGACTGCTTTGCGACGTCGTCAAAGGTGCGCCAAACCACCGTTGCGAAGCATCGCATTGTTACTGAGGACGATGCGCTCCCTGTACATCGATCGCCATACCGAGTCTCAGTAAAAGAAAGGGAGGTCATACAGGAGCAAGTGCAAGAAATGCTGAACGACGACATAATCCAGCCTTTCAGCAGTCCATGGGCCTCTCCTGTCGTACTGGTTAAGAAGAAGGACGGAGCGCTTAGGTTTTGCGTGGACTACCGACAGCTTAACGCGGTGACGAAAAAAGACGTCTACCCACTCCGCCGCATAGACGACACGCTAGACCGGCTGCGCCACTCTCGATATTTTTCATCGATGGACCTGAAGAGCGGCTACTGGCAGATCGAAGTCGACGAACGGGACCGAGAAAAGACAGCTTTCGTCACGCCAGACGGACTGTACGAGTTCAAGGTGATGCCTTTTGGACTATGCACGGCGCCAGCAACTTTCCAGCGTGTCATGGACACCGTACTGGCTGGGCTGAAATGGCAGAGCTGTCTCGTCTACCTCGACGACGTCGTAGTGTTTTCAAGCGACTTCGACGAGCACTTGCGACAACTCCGAGCTGTTCTCCAGGCCATACAGACCGCCGGGCTCACCCTTAAGCCATCGAAGTGTCGGTTCGCCTATGACGAACTGAAGTTCCTAGGACACGTGGTTAGCAATGATGGCGTTCGCCCAGACCCAGAAAAGACTCGCGCCGTCGCGGCATTTCCAGCGCCGACAGACAAGAAGGCCGTGCAAAGATTCCTGGGACTATGTGCGTACTATCGGCGCTTCGTTCGGGACTTCGCAAGGATTTCGGCACCGCTCACAAACCTCACGAAGGACGCCGAGAAGTTCAAATGGGCCGAAGAGCAGCAGCAGGCATTCGACGAGCTGAAGCGACGACTCCAGACTCCTCCTGTTCTCTGACATTTCGATCGGGATGTGGAAACCGAGATTCACACGGTCGCAAGTAACGCAGGACTTGGTGCGGTACTGGTTCAACTACAAGAAGGCACCGAGCGAGTCATTGCCTACGCAAGTCGGACACTATCCAAGGCGGAAAAAAATTACTCCACGACTGAGAAAGAATGCCTTGCGGTCGTCTGGGCAATCACAAAGTTTCGTCCGTACTTGTACCGGAGCCCGTTCCGCGTAGTCACGGATCACCATTCGTTCTGCTGGCTTGCCAACCTCAAGGACCCGTCAGGACGCCTGGCTCGATGGAGTCTCCGACTACAAGAGTTCAACATGACCGTGGTCTACAAGTCAGGCCGCAAGCACAGCGACGCCGACTGCCTGTCTCGAGCGCCCGTCGAAACACCTTCCGGCACCAGCGACGACGATGAAGACGAGTGCTTCCTAGGCGCAGTGAACACCGACGACATGGCACTACGTCAACAAGACGATCCTGAGCTGCGCGCACTAATAGAGCACCTGGGAGGGCGCGGGAGTACCTTGCCACGTGTTTTCTCACGAGCCCTGTCGACCTTCGTCATGCGACAAGGTGTACTCTACAAAGAGAACTTAGGGACAA
>JABSTQ010003215.1:0-32190 GCA_013358835.2 Ixodes persulcatus
CGCTTTGTTTAATACCGAAGCAAACCCAGATTTCTCACTTCAAAGGAGTGCGCGCGAATGAACGTGGAAGGCATCAGTGTTGGCCACCTGTTAAATAACACTCCTCGAACTATAAGAAACAATAACTGATCATCTTTCGGTGGCGCGGGAGTCAACGAGTTATCAGAGCTCTGCGAGTTATGAGTCGCCCCCGCTCCCAGATCTCAGTCTTTGCGCGCGCGTGCTTTCTCCATGCCGTCGCAAAAACAAAAGAAAAAAAAGAAAAAGCAAGACAAGAAGGACGATGAGGAGCCGTGCATGGCGGTTTCTTTCTATGCCGCACCCTTCGTTTCCTTTGCTTGGTTCCTGGTTTCTTGTTTCGCTCTCGTGTAACACCAGTGAAGCCTGTCGCCAGCCCGTCCGTGAAAGGCGCTACCGCCGACCCCCCCCCCCCCCCTTCTCCCCCTTCTGCTCTTTGCTTTGACGCTTGTTATTTGTATTCATTTTATTTCTCAACAACTGACACGCTGACTGGCTCGGTATAGCTGAGCGTAACCCCTCCCCCCACCAAGATATATATATATATATAAATAACAAATAAAAAAATATATATATATAAAGAACCGGGCCCATTCCATTCCCATTCCATTCCGGGGGTCGCGAACATGCGGAATTATTCCGGAATCAATCCAACTCCGGAGTGGCAACTCCGCAACACTGCAAGGCATGTACAAATATACGAAAGAAAAAGATCAAGTAAGACAACGCCGAGTAGGCTGTCCGTCGCCTTCCATCGTGTTTTTCTTCTTCTTGCGGTCGGAGAAAAGCTCTTGTTTTTGTCTTTTGCACGATTTCACCCTTTCCAATTCTTCGACGTATCCCGCCACCTGCACAGACATCAAACTCGGGTCTGTACCCCCTCGATTCGCGGGTTCACAACTCGCGTAGCAGACGATGTATCTTTGCGCGGGGGGGGGGGGGGGGGGGGGGGTGGGGGTGACTTCTTTGTCTTTGATTTGCGCTACTTTATTCTAGCACGCTCTTGAGGCACGGCTAAAAAGCGCCCGGTGCGAGGCTAAGAGCATCGTCTTCGAGGGTACAGACGATACTTCTTTTGGTTTACTTGTCAAGGGCAACACGTAACTGCCTTGGGCTTGTATCGGGATACTCTCATGTAACCTTCGTCGTAGAGAATTGATCTCGGTAGCTTCTCCCCGTCGAACGTGATGACAGCCGTGTTCGACTTGCCTAGCCGACGGACGGCTACGATGTGGATCCTCTCTGATTCGAATCTGCAGTTGAGGACGTCGTCGCGCGTGTTTTTGTCTGTAGGGTAGATACCTTTTCGTGTATGCAGTACCGAAGGCTCGGAAGGCCTGTACAGCAAGAGCATTGTGCCCCTGTACCTTGATTTTTGTAATCTCGGTAAGTGTCTTTTCCAGCTCCTCCGAGTCCGTGCAGACCGAAGTGTTGTTGGCCTGCTCGATGAGGTACATCGAGAATGATCCTGTAGTGTGCAGCTTTGGGCAGTGCATCTTAAAGGGAAACTGAAGCGGTTCTGCAATTGAGAGAAAGACCTAAATCATCTTAATTTAGCCTCCAGGATCGCAAATATTGCGATTATATTTTTAATTTTGTGCACGGAGGCTGCAGAAATTAATGTTCAAAGTACTGCTGAAGCCCCTTCTTCCTGTGGCGTGACGTCATATTAGGGGTCTTAGGAATTTCCGGCTTTCGCGCATCTTCAGCGACTTTCAAAGCTATGCACGCGCAACCTTGCTATCTTCACAATAGTCAGAAAGACACATCACGACTGGTGTCAGTGCGAGGAAATATACTTCGCAAACTTGCAGTTGCACGTTCTGCCCACACGAGCTACACGCGCTTGGCGGCCCAAAGATCTCTGTATGACGTCATGACTGGCAGTAGCTTTTTTCGTGTTTTTTCGCGTTTAGTTAATCTTCGGGTGAAAACAAAGGAGATATTCAGATTCACGATATATAAATACGCCAAACTTCACCTCTAACTCGTTCTTTTTTTTAAAGATGTGGTTCAGTTTTACTTTAAGTGACTGAAGGGAGGGCTTGATTGAGACTTGATATTTTGTGCGTGGGACGAATGTTGTACTCAAAGAGGCGCCGTCGGGGTTACCGCTACTGTAGGCCTGGAGTGAAGGGTCTACTCCTATCCTTAACCCTTGTTTCTTGTTAGTGACTGTATTCCGGTCGTTCTTGTCTAAGCGCAATATGTCTTACGTCTCGGTGGCGGCCGGGCTATCTTGCGAGCCGCCGGTTGCCGGTGGCGGCAGTGCAGTTGCTTCAGCGCCTTGGCGTTGACTTCCCGCTGCGCTCGCCTCCGTGCCGTCTGGCGTCATTGTTATAGACGTATAATATCTGTAGAGTTCGGCGATGTTGTCCCCGTTCACGGCTGTTTCTTGACCGATTTGTTCTTCTTACCCTTCTTGGGCTTGCTTGAATTGGAACCTTCGAGAAAGTTCTTCAATATATCGATGAGGCGTTCTCTCGGAATCGCCGAAAGTAAAGCCTTCAGCGCGAATTCCACGGAACAGATATTTTTGGAGGCTCTGGAAAACTCACCGAGAGGAGGTGTGTTTTCTATGATGCGCTGTGCCCTTGCGATCAGCGAAGTTCTTGGCTGGTCTGTCGCAGTCGCGGTAGGTCTCGCCTGGCTTGCTGGACGCGTGTCCATCGCCAGGTCTCGTTCCACAGAAGCGTCCGCGGTGGGTGAGGGGCTGGTGGAGTTGTTGGAGCCGTTGGTATTAGATTCTAGGCTTAAAAACTGGAGCTGAAGAAAATGTGTCCAATCTATTTGACTGGTTCTTCATACCTCTAGAAGGGGAAAAACACGCCGTTGCTACCTTTTCCCTCCTTTTTTTCCTTAGAGTGCAAAAGCTCGTGTCGGAAGATGCACTTTCACTCGCTTAGGAACAAAAAAGAAAGAAACAAAAGGTTGGGAACATAATGGTCAAATGTCTATTTTGTTCCGAACGCTTTTGTTGACGCATCCCATAGTGCGTGAAGGCGACACCGATGCTCAACGACATCGCCTTGATGTGTCGCAGCTATCCGTGTGACTGTACCTTTGATGAGCACAGGACTGCTCAGGTTATTTTTTCTATTGTACACTTTTCTTTCGCACTTGAAGTTCTCTCGAGAAGTGCGGTTTGGGAGTCGTTGTCGACATGGCTTAATTTCTTTTTGCGCGCACGTTTTCGCAGCTATGAAGGTATCTTTCTTTTCTTTTTTTTTCCGACAATCAGCTTGCTTTTTGCATTGATTATGACTGAAAAGTTTCGGCTGCAGTTTCGCAGTCTGTGCATGGGGGCTGACTCATCAATGCCTCGATGGTGTTATCTGGCGCAGCTGCTCGAGCAGACGTCTCGCGATTTCGATCTGTACCATCGACTTGGGCTTGGTTCGCGTTGCAGCGTACCACAGGCCGTCGAGGCCGTTGAAAAGGTGTTGAAACCCCAGAGCCGTAGATGGCAAGCGTCAGCATCCACCTGATCAGCCTCCTCCTCGCCCTCAGTTTTAGTTTACTTGTTTCTTTTTCACGAGTTTGGGCTGCATACAAGCACCTAAGTACCGATGCTCTAAGGCTGAATGTTCAACGTCACAGGGCGACGCGAGGTACGGACAGCAGTTTGTGTCCCGCGTTTGTTCTTTAGGAGACACTGAACATTGAGCCCTCCGACCTTGTCAGATCTGTTTCACTTCAAATCCGACTGCAGCAACGGTATGCGGAGCGCAAGTTCGTCTACTTCTTGCGCAGGGGTTGCGGCGACGTCAGAACGCCGAGCTCTGATTGGCTCGATTTGAAAGATAGCGGGTAGCCCTCAAGGCATTTAGATTTACCCACTATCCTTTTAATCTCAGCCAATCAGAACTTGACGTTCTGACGTCACCGCAACCCCTGCGCAAAAAGCAGACAAGCTTGCTCATCCGCGTGCGATCCGATGGCGACAATCCTGCTGCGCTAATTGTGCACGCTACGGAGCTGGTTGACCTCGTGGGCTCGCCGCCATAGGCTACACCAATCGTGCACATAAAGAAGCGCAGGAGCGCGGCGTCCTCACTGTGGTGGGAATATATTTAGTTGGTTACAGCTAACACACAAAAGCGAACGAGCACCGTGACGTTGTAATTTTGGTCGCTGCTTGGGTCTCCGGTCGTGGGCTCCGGTCGTACTCCGAGCGAAACGAGGTATGAGAGCTGTCAGTAGGTGTTGTGCAGACCCCTTTGAGCGCCGTTCACCGCTTGATGCTTTTCTAGGAGCGCGGAATTTTTCCGCGAAGACGCGCTCTATTCGTTCCGTGGAGGTTGGTCCCATCCCCGAGAAGAGAGTGCCTTCCGATTCGTGGGCGACCTGTTTTTCCTGTGGGGAACTTAGAAAACTGAGACATTCCACGAACGCTTGCCTGAGTCGTCCGCGGTCGCCTTTTGTGGGCAATCGACGTGAACGGTCAGCTTTTTGTTTCACCATCTTTCGTTGGCTTCATCCGTACCCGTGGCTCCGAGTGTCGCTCTCCACGTGCTAGTGCTGAATCGGCATAAGCTGCTGTTCGTGGACATCCACGACGACGCGGGAGATCCTGCCTTTCCATCGCCCTCATCTTTAAAAGTCCTCCAATGTTCCTATCTTTATTGTCGTCATCTGTAATCACTACACTATACCGAATCTACACCTTTTCAGTTCAACAAAACATGTGGGTTAGTCCTTGGAATCTTTACTGTTTCCAGCCATATCACAAATGCCCGATCTGAGAAGAGCAGACCTATAGGATCGAATATTGAAATTTTGACCTGACCCCTATTGTCATATGTAGGGTTTGGTGTTTTCACTTTAAGCCGATAGTCAGTATATACAGCAGTAAAGCACATCAAATGCCCGTTCTTTAGAGTAGGTTTGAAGTGTTTATCATCGTGTCTCCTCATTACGGGCTTCCTTGTCAAGCTATCAGTTATTTTGGGTTTTCGCCCTATGTCGTTCTAGTAGGAAAAGGCCGGGGTGAGGGAGGGGGGAGAGAGAGTTGTTTTGTGAGTATTTATCTTCTGCTTCCTGATCGTCGTATACGTGTTCTTTTGCATACAGGAGTTGTATTGTTTTAGAAGTATCAATCACGTTGTCGAGGCGGCAGCTTGAGAGTGTCTTTTCCTTGCTCAGGTGACGCGAGCTCCTAATTTGGTGGCGGAAATTAGTTATACTTATAATACAGACAGGAGAACGCGATTAGATAATATTTCAAGTTTAATTGGATGACGTCCTTTTTTACCACTAGAACCCGATCTGGCAAAACGTTGATAAAGCATCTTTACCATTTCTATTGGCCGGTTTATTCAAAATCTCTGTGTCCACTGATGTTTCTTGATTATTACAACGAAGTTAGTTATTGACTGGGGAGTTGCCTTCAGTTATTTAGCAATGATGTCGATCGTTATCGTGCTACGATCAGTTAGGATCCTACTGCGCTAACTATAACCTACTTTTAATTGGTAGATTGTGGGCAGACTGGCTGACGTCTATTCGTGATTATTGATGGACATTATTTTCTAAATCTCAATATGTTTTCTCTCTCAATCTCTCTCTCCTTCTTAATCCAGTGTTTTAACTCTATCGATCTTAACCTCTAGAAGATTTTCGGGACTCGCCACACTGTGCATTTTTCAGGTTGTCTTTGGCTATAGCCGTGCTCGCTTACAATACAAACTTTTCCGCACCATAGTTTTATTAGGGCGGTGTTCGCAGGTTCGTCATTCCAACTTCGAGTCGGAAGCCGAAAGCGTCTGAAGTTGTAGTTGAAGCAAAACGGTTGGCAACTGCGTTGCAGCGACACCACCTAAATGAATGAAAGCCTGTGCTGCGTGCTTTTGGCTTCATCTCAGTGAGGTCGCTCGAAGACACAGACTGGTCACGAGAGCTGCGTCAGTCTTCGGCTTGGCCGCGTGTCCAATCGGAGCGTCGAAGGATGCTCGAAATCGGACTCGGGTCCAATTGCTGACTCGGAGCCATTCGACCGTGACGCCGTTTCATGACGCAAAGGGAGGACGTGCGAAGGTCTTGATTATTCTGGCTGGTGCTGGTCACACAGACGCAAGTTAGGGAGGCTGCTTTACAGAGAGATTCCATCTGGTCGATCGGGGTCACGTGGTTGCAACACGAGCTGCGAGGAGGTGGAAAAAGCGACGACCGTCTGCGAACGCCTCCGCCTTTCCGCCCGCTTTCCTCCTCGCCGCCCGTAAAAGTGGCGCAGACGGACTTGCGACCGATCTCCGCAGGAGGTGTTCGCCATCAACGTGCAAACGCTCCCCATGGCTTAAGATGGACTGAGCTCTGTTCGATCTAGGCTCTTTAACACAAGTATGCCTGGAGTCACGGACATTTTTTCGTCCATGGTGCTCCAGCATCTTTGGCAAAAACAAAACTATACCTATGCAAAAAAAAAATTAAATACTTTGCGTTGTTTGTTTGTTTGTTTCTTTATTTAGACCAATGGTCTGGGAGGCTGGAGTGAAAGGCGACCAAAGCCGCCTTACAAGGGTCCAGCTAGTCCCCGTTACAGAGCTGCAGCAGTAGAGTGACAATAGAAATAATTACAGACACGCAACGAATAGTGCACTCGTAACATTGGCCTAATGTCAAACTAAAATATATGTATATATAGATATATAGATATCTGAACATAACGTGGGATGATATATGTGCTATAAATCATACAAAACAAAGTAAAACAGAAAAGAAAAACGAAGGGAAGGATGAGAAGAATCAGGATGGGAGACATATTATTGCTAAGGATCGAATATGCAAAGCCTTATTTTATTATTTTTTTAATGTTGAGGCGATTCACAGTTAGAAATAATGTCTACCGTTTCTGGGAATCTATTTAAAAATTCAGGAATTATGTCGCTCAAAAGTTGAGACCCATAATTTGTGCGACTTTTTCTTGCACGCATGTTTCATGACGTAAGTCATAGGCTGTGGTTTTCTGCGGGTAATTTTCTACAAATAGAGACTCGTTGTTTTTAAATTCTGTGTAAATTTGTAGAGCCACTCTCAAGTAATAATGTTGTTGGATGGAAAGAATATTGTGTTTCGGAAAAGAAACAGCAGTATGGACGTATCTATCTAGATTATCTATGCACCGGATAGCTTTCTTCTGTAGGCCTAGTAACTTGTCAAGGTTAGTTGCTGTTGCTGTTCCCCAAATTAATAAATAGTAGTTAAGACAGGAGTGTAACAATGCATAATATAAGTGACGTTTTAACCAACAAGGCAGGAGTAGCCTAACTCTACGAAAAATGCCGATAGATTGGGAAATCTTTGGATGAAGGTGTTCCACATGTCGAGACCAAGTTAGGAACACTCATCGAACCAAATACCAAGAAGTTTATGTGACCAAACGTTCTCTACAATTGTGCTTTAAAACTTTAGGTTTATTTGATAGTTAATAGGTTTATTTTTAGGCTTAAAAATAATATATTTTTTTCTTGCCATTGTTCAACTGAAGTTTGTTGGACTGTAACCATAGTGATAAATTATTTGACCACTTATTTGGCATAGTTTCTAGCTTCATTAGGTTTAAATCAGAAAAAAAAAACATACATTCGTGTCATCTGCGTACGAAATAATATTTGGTGTAAGTGGCAGATTTACAATGTCGATTTTATACAGTAGAAATAACGATGAACTAAGAATAGATCCTTGTGGTACACCGTAATTGTTTCAGGCTCAGAACGCATGCCATATATGAACGTATATTGAGAACGTGCCGATAAGTAACAACGAATCAGTGGCAATGCAGTACCTCTGATTCCATACATTGGGAATTTGTTAACAGAATATCGTGCGTTATGAAATCAAGTGCCTTCCTTAAATTAAAAAAAAAAAAAAAAATTCAGACTCTGAAAAAGCTTATTTTCTATATTGTTAAAAATTTTATTTTTTTACATGCAACAAAAGCCATTTCCGTTGATTTGTTGTTTTAAAACCCATATTGTTGACTTGCAATTAAATTATTTGCCCTAAGAAAATGGGTGAGTCTCGTGAATATAAGCCTCTCCAAAAGTTTAGAAAACATAGGTAAAACCGATACGGCTCGGTAATTACTCAGGTTGTTTAGCGCTCCACCTTTGTGCAAAATGCCAACCCTGGCAATATTAGTTTTGTCTGAAAAAATGCCCTTGCTTAAAACGGTGCTAAATGTATAGACGAGTGGTGCGGATATTACATGAGACACAGCTTTGTGACACGAAGCACAGCAGACACAGCTTTGTGACACGAAGACACAGCAGTTGTGACACGAAGCATCACGTAATCATGTGAAACGTCATGCTCAGCGCCACAGCACAGGCTCAATCTTTGGTCTACACTTACGTCTTAGATTTCGTCATTTTGCCAAGCGATTGATTCTCCCTAACACTTCGTGCGATATGCACCAAATGTCTTAGACTCACGGACATCTTAAGAAACATAGTGTTAGTGCGTGGCAAATCCATCTAATCTTATAATTGCTCCGCAGCCAATGAGATTGCTGCATTAGCCAATGAAACCGCCGAATAACCACTCGGGTTGCAAGGATCGCGAACATTATGAGCGACGCCCTACGTTTCTGAAACTGTCGGTGACTTTAAAAGAAAGCAGGTTCAGCTGCCTCTTCCCCCTCCCTCTCTTGCCTCGCCACTCGTCTCAAATGTGGTAAGATATTCAGACCTATTAAAAAAAAGACGTGATTGATTTGTTTGCTGTGCAACCCTGTTGTGTTGTCGTTCTTCATGACGTTAAAAGAGGTTTCTTCGAGGGCAACACACCCGGAGTCATGGGGAGATTTATTGACGTTCCGGGACAAACTTGTTTATCAGCGCCCCAATTGCGGGACCCACTACGGGAAGCGACTTCTTTCCCACTTTCCAGAGCCTGCAAAGACGAGACAAAAGCGTAATGTACATGAGTGAATGGTACATTCTTGAAGTGCACGTTGAAACTCACGTTGACGCTCCGATCAAAAGTGTTGTTCGTATACGAGAATAAGTCTCACCTGTCCTAGCATGCCATTTTGTATACTGGGTGCTTCACGATACGCTAGCGAAATCGCTTCTCTGAAAAGTACGTACTGCACTGAGAATAAGGAAGATTAATAACAATGTGAACATTTTGGTTCCTAATTAAATTTGACTAATTTTAACCTCCTATTTGGTAAACGGAAAGCCATGGTTTGATTTATACCCTAGTTACATGGGCACCCTTAGGCGCAGTTAGGTTTGACTAAAGTCACACCTGCGGTTAAGTCTGACCTCAGTCGCCCTAAATCGCAGTTACCCTTAAATATGGTTAGCAGTTAGTGCGAACTAGTATACATATATAGTTACCCGTGTCTCCTTAATAACACCAGCTAAGGCGGACCTCAGTTGCAGTAATGTGCGGTTAAAGGTCCCCGCGTCACTACGGTATTTGAAACTTCCTGGGCAGTATCTAAAACCACGACCTGAGCGCACCTTACAAAATATATGTCACTCTCTGTGTGTTCGACCCTAACAAAAACAAAATTCAAACTTTACAATGCTGACATGGTAAGCACAGGATGTGCCATAGACATTCCAGTGAAGAAGAGAAGGGCGTCTGGAAGGCACAGCCCACCGGAGATTCGCTTTCATGTCTGACATATGCCGTGAGATGTCCCTGCATGATAGGAAAAGCCGCGAAGCGCCCGACCGCGCCTTCACCCGGCGCTCAAATGAGCTCGCTTTTGCGCGGTCCGTACCACCAACCTTGGATAGCTCAGTCGGCAAAACTCTTGGACCAGAGTCTCAAGGTGGTGAGTGTAAATCCTACCGGGAGCCTGAAGTCATTTTATGTGGTTCCCTTAGCGCGTAACGCTTTTCAGTGCCAGTTTTTTGTTACCACCAACCGCTGGAATCGGCCGTTACAGTCGGCCGTTAGAGCCAGCCAAACTTCCCAGAACTCCGTGAAAATAGGCTGATAAAACACATTATGTTTTAAAGAAAACATTCCATCTGAACGCGTTTTAAAGTTTCGGTTTCCAATCAAAGCGTCAGCAGTCATGCTCCTGTTGACCAGAGTGCGTGACTACCGCCTCGCCTCCCTCGTAGAGAATATGGAAGTGTTGCTTGAGCCGGCGACATCAAACGCAGTGCTGTTCAAATGTCAATGCAACTACAAAGTTCGATTTTTGGGCTCACATTCTACATTCGAACAACGCGGCGGCGCACGTTGTTTGCGCGCTTTAGGCACGGGGGAGCAGGACCGCTGGCGCGGCGCATTCTGGTATAGTTAATGGAAACAAAGCAACAAAACTTAGTATTTTTGTTTTAATGTTGAGGTGGCGGGTGCCAATATTTTAGCAAAGTGCGCTGATTTAGTGTGTGTTTTTATGATACCCTAAAAAATTATAATTGTAACCGTACTTTTTTTTTCTACTAAAATTAACTTTGATATAAAGTTTTTAGAGAAAATAATTACAAAATAACGGCCTTTTGTTTCGGAAATGCTGTCAACCTTCTAACCATGGAGGTAGAAAGCCTCAGGAGGCGACATGAGGCCACCAGAAATGAAGCAAGAAGTGTGGAGGGACACGCCCCAGTGGGTGTCCAAAACATCTGTTGAGTCCGCTCTCCTTTTCGTCCAATAGCGTCTCTTCATTTTCGTCATCGTTGGGTGCGTATCCCTCCACACGTCTGGCTTCACGTACTGTGGCCTCGGGTCGCCTACTGAAGCTTCCTACCTCCATGACCTGTCTACAGCCTGGGCCCAACTGATCAAACCATGGCCACCTTGAAAGAAAGGCCTGCTCATGACGTCATCGTTTGTGGATCCCCGGCGCCCCCCAAGCGGCACACACTCTGAAGCTCTTCGAGAGCCGCCGCCAAACGATAGACCGGTGCGTCTTGGCGTTGCCCGGTACTAGCGTCGTGCTCTTTGGGGCACCCTTCACGATGGTTGCATAGAGGGACGCCACAACGAACGCGTCTGCAGCTTTGCGGCCACTCCCGTCAAGCTTCATCTTATTTTCCTCTTGGGGCGGCTCCCGGATCCAGTGACGATGACGTCGGGGGAGGAAAGGCGCTTCCTTCTTTTTATAGATAGTATCGAGCAATCCCAACAAAACGAGACATCTCAAAAATCAGTTTCTGGTGCTCCCACACTCTAATTCACCGGAAAAAGGATGTTGAGCGGTAAAATTGTTTTTTTGTTTTTTGTGTGAGATACCAAGTAGCCAGCTTGCTTCAATCTAAAGTTACAACTTAAAATGAAAATTTTCAGATGGCTTAATCCTTTTACAGTGAAACTCAAAAATTGTTTTTACAATTGTTTTATTGTTTCAATTGGGTTTATTGCAACAGGAACCCCTTGCAGTCGGATTATTTTCTTCACCCTTTCTGCTATCGCTCTCTGATTAAACGTATCTTAAAGGAACACTGCAATTAAAAACAACGGCATTTTTTAAAGCTAATCATGGCATGCTCTAAGCCCCGCCCACACATCAGTGGCTCCGCCCTTTAATACTGGACTGGCTTGGCTGCTCGACAGAACGCGCAAACAAGCCTTATTTCTCCCTTTCGCGACATCCGGTGCGTCTAGTCTGGCGTCTGGCACCACCTGCTAGTCGTGCGAGCAGACGCGCGGCAGCCTCTGGCGTCGTCTGCTGTTTCACCACCGTCTATCGTCGTCTGCAATATCCCTGAGACGCGGCCGCGAAAGCTGTGCGTCGGTGTCCTTTTTCGCCTCCGTTCGTCTGTTAAAGGACACATGCAAATAAAAGAACATTTTTTTAAACAGCTTAGATGGATAAAGGATATTATAAACGATTTTACAACGAAGAAAAAAATTTTTAGAGCTATATTTACGGCGCTATACGAATTTGTAGTTGGCGCCCGCTGGAGCCGCCGCTGGTCACGTGGTAAACCCGCGCGCCGCCGCCCTGCGTCGCCGGAGCCGTAAAGCGACGCCGCCGCCGCACGCTGAGCGTTGTGCGAACGCCGCTTCAACGCGTTTCTCCACGCCGCCGTCGCCGCCGCCGCAGAAGTTCGTCTGGTTCGGGGCGCCGCCGCCGTCATCTGACCGGCGCACAGGTCGATCACGTCTGCTTGCGCTTTTTCAGGAGTTTCCTTTGGGCTCTAAAAGTTACTTATTCATCTTAGTTTTTAGTTATACTTCAAACAAAGATGAATAAGTTACTTTTAGAGGCCATATCTTCCGAAAGAGCGCAAGCACCACGTGACAAAAATGGGCCAGTCACGTGATAAATAAGGGCCACTTTTCCGCGGCGCCCGCGGGCGCCAACTACAAATTCGTATAGCGCCGTAAATATAACTCTAAAAATTTTTTTCTTCGTTGTAAAATCGTTTTATGACATCCTTTTTCCATCTAAGCTGTTTAAAAAAAATGTGTTTTTTCTTTGCATGTGTCCTTTAATACGCGCCCGTCTGAACACTTCTGCAACGCTGAGAAGATGCCACCCTTAAAGCGGCGTTCCAGCGTTCCATCGTGCACGAGCTGCGGCCTAATACATGCGACTGTCAGCCTCTATCGATGTACGCCAATAAGAGACCGAGAGAACAAACAAAAATCAAGTAAATAAATTTGCATTCCTTCCAGCTTTATTATTCATGTTATTTTTTTCACATGGCATCCGCGAGCAAGGTGACTGAGCGTCATAACGCGGAATTAAAACGCGGCGTGAAAATATTCGCCTTGTTAGGCCAGGTGCACTGCAAAATTTGAGCTACTTATCTTTCGTAACATAATGACTGGAGAATACACGGACAAACTTGATCCGGGCTGAACGCCCAGTTGCATCTAGTCAAATGGCTCGCCAGTTCTTACCTGTGTAGGCATCTTCTCAGTATTGGAACCATGCTTGCAATCATGACTTTTGCACAATTCACAGAGCAGCGGGGCCACTTTTACGGAAACCAACATCTTCATTCGGAATCAACAAGTGCCAACGGACAAATCAAGCCAGATCGAGCAACATAGTCGACGTGGGACGCTAGGCTTAGGCCAGTCCCGCTACGATAGCAAGCGCCCGCAGAGCGCTTCGGAAGCCGCGTACTTGCGACAGTTGTCTGCTGAAAACTAGGTCGGTTGAGATCTCCCTTTAAACATATCGGTAAACGCAAAACAACTCGCACTCATAAAAATAAACGAGGTCAACGAGCTACACTCGTTGAGCGCACCGCAAACGGCGACAGCCATGTTTGTTTTCGTTTGAAAGCGAAATGGAATGGCAACATCGGGATATCTTTAAAAGCAATAATGACTCTATCTAGAGTATTTGTTTTTATACATAAAAAATAGTCGAATAAAGTACTATTACGGCACGGAGCTACAAATTTACAACCAGCCTTTTACACGTAAATAATCTCTCCAGTCAATGAGCGATGTCAGCACCTTGTAAGCACTGAGCGGGCCTTATCGTTCAGCACCCTCCACCTCGTAGCACTTAAATTGCGTCTCGCGATGTAAATATTGCTAAAAAAATTAGTTTTCGTGGTAATTCTTTTTTAAATATACGTGTCTCATCTAGGCCGTCTAGAAAAAATTTTTTTTTTAGATGCGGAGCATCTCTTGCTCGGGTCTATGTCCCGCGGCGTCGGCGTTGTAGTTGGCACTCGAACTACGCACGCGCAACTCTCCTCCTTCCCTCTCTCCAACAGCTGCGCGTTACTCTCTCCGCTCTCTCTCTCTACCAGCTGCGTGCAGTGCGCGTGCGTTCGCTTCTCCTCACACCGCGCGCGCACGCGCAACTCTCCTCCTCTAGTCTCCTCTCCTTCATGTGTGAAAAAAAATAAACGGCGAGCGGCGAGCGTTCCAAGTTTCTCTGCCGCGAGCCGCGACGAAGGCTCGCGTAGGGGGTAATGCTAGGGCAGTCGGTGGCGCCATCTCTCGACGTCAGCACGCAACTGACTCTTTCCTCGGAACCAACACGATGCTCCGCATCACCCCAAGGTTCCCCTTGGGAAGATGGTGTAATTTTTTTATTGCAGTGTCCCTTTGACATTTACAACTTCCGCTTTCCACACTAGCTCAAAAGAGGCTTAGCTTTAGGTTGGGCTCTGAGTAACCAGAGGCTTGTAGGTGTAAGTCTTAAGTAAGTCATTCATGTTTTATATTAAAAAAAAAATAATGCTCCTCCCAACTCCATCTGTGTGATAAACTAGTGTCGGAAATAAGAACACTGATTTCGAGTTTTTTTTGTTTTTTTTATAGGGATTTGTTTAGTTGGGCTTTCGCTCTAATTTTAACTACGTTGCCTGGAAATGTGTCTCCGATTGATTTGTTTAGCTTCTCATTCCGCCCATGCATCGAAAGTGGTCTTGAGGTGGCAACAAATAACGTCACAAAACCGGAGTGTCGTGCAGTCGAATGTCGCCATCTTTGTGGTTGGTTCTAGAAATTCCGGCATAAAGAACGAACAAACTGATATTTCGCCACCGTCTTGTCGTCGTCTGCAATGCCCGCGAGGCGCGGACACGAAAGCTGCGCGTCGCAGCGTCACGACTCCTGGCTGCCGAAGCTTCCGTAAACTGGCAAAATGGAGAACCGCCTGCGGCAGAACAGAAGTCTGCCACAACCACATCCATTACTGCCGTAACGCCGCCGAGGATCCGCATGACGCTTCTATGTTGTCTGCCTGCGGCCTTTCGCCTTCGCATTTGCACGCGTTGGACGCGTTTAGTGGAGACAAAGGCAGCTGGCTCTGATCCTATCCACTAATTTTTCCAAGCAGAGCTCGGCCTTTCTGACGTCTCCTCGTCTCCTTCAGGTATTTGCCAGCATAGCGCAGGAGAGCATTGCTAGACTTCTGCTAGATTCGAGAGTGGCGTAATCACCCAAACGTATATTTCTAAGTTGCGTTGCTACGGCTACTGAAACGCTTGCGTAAGCCTCTCTTCTCATCTCGCTGTCCCATACCTCGAATATTATTTAGTTCACCGATGCAGAGTATACTTACGTTTTCCACAGATGTCCCCATGCTTTGGGGTAGGGAAAAAGACAAAGCAGACGGGAGATGTTGAAGCTTCTACACTAGACAAAAACCGTAACATATCTCGAAAATGTAAAAAAAAAAGAAGAAAAGTAGCATATACAACGGGTGTAGGCTGAACGGAAACTCACATAACAGTATAAGCACCGTCTCCGACAAGAGTATGGCAGCGCTAATAAAGAGCGACTCTAATAAAATAAATGTGTTCACTCTAACAGCAAGCTATACCTTGTTTCACCGACCGCAGTCGATTCTACGATCCGCTTCAAGCCAATCAAGCCGCGACGAAAGTGCATCGTCATGCCGCTCGTCGTCGTTGCGTGTTTGCGCGTTTTTAAAGACAGAAGTGTTTCGTTGTTTCCTCATCTCCGGCATTAGCTCTGCTCACGTCCTTTGGTAAAAAGTTATACACATAGTATATTAGTTTCGTAATATTATTAAACATTTAACGAAGTACACTTCAAGCACAAATACGTTCTTTCGTGAATCCACAGCGTGTCCCCCCCAAAAATATACAAGGTTTTTTTCCGCGGAAAAAATATTTACGCATCGCGGAACGCTCGTTATTCTCCCAAATGTAGCGCTAGAGGTCCGAGCCAAATGCCAAAGTTTCAGCACTAACCGTTATCTTATTCAAAATGTATTTATTATTTATGATATTTGTTAATGGGACAATGGCTGCCGACGGAATTCTCGAACAGATGGAGCTCTATTGCCACAATTACCGAAAACGGACAAAAGTGGGCTCCATTTTTCCATTGAAAAATTTAGAGGATGACTTATAACTTTTGAATAAGATAAAGGTTAGTTCTGAAACTTTGTCATTTGGTTCGAACCTCTAGCACTACATTTTTGGCAGACATTGAGCATTCGATGATGCATAATTAAATTTTACGGTTACAGAAACACTTTATGTATTCTTTTTTTTTTTTGGAGGGGGGAGGGGGGGTTTTGTTTGTTCATCTCTAAGTTGTCGGACTGGGTCGACGCGCGGACTGCGCTGCTAAAGCACAAGGTACATTTAAATAATAGTAAAACTATACTCCAAATATTCGAAGTGCAGCTAAATATATACGCTTCATTTGTACGTTTCGCTTCGTTAAAGTAGAAAATGAGTGTACTTATTTTCTATCGTTCTTTTAATCAAAGGTAAACTTATTGTCCGTGCACACATCACATCTTTCAGATCTAGTCGTATTCCGAGCTTCGTGATTGGTTTGGATCCTCCCATTGTTCGTCGTGATTTGCTGTCTTTATGTTCTCCTGGAAAGAGAACTCAGAGACCTTTGTTCAGATCATCTGTTGATCCTACCGTCCCCTCATCATGACTATTTTCTCCAGGTCTTTACCTGCCCCATGATGGCATGTCAGCTTTCCTGGCAGTTTCTCTCTACAACAAAATCCTTCTCCATTACCTTGCACGTGACCACATGTCAAGACAGTACGCTCAAAACTATATATGTCAGGGGTGCTAGTGCCTTTACTTACAAATTCGGGCCTGAGGACCATAATCGAAGACTTCACCGCAGATCCCGTACTCATCACACAGCGCTTCGTCGCTGAAAAATATATTGTCTTAATTATGACTAGAATCTCCACTCCCGACAAATATGGCGGCTGTAAGCAGGTTATGCCGTGCCATGTGCCAGTTCAACCGTAACCGGCTTAAAAATGGTTTGACCCGATCATTACGTTCAAAACCGGCGGCAGTGCATTGTCGTGTGTGTTTGCGCAAGCAAGCTTCCAGGGGCTTGGTCATCTTCAGAGAAACGATGGAAGGACTAACGATACTTTCCTTCTACCCCACCGATGAGCGTTGTAAAATGCCCAATGCCTGGTTCACGAGGAGGTTGCGTATGTCGTATTCGGATCGATGTAGGCAACACACTGATACGATAGTAACGACAAAGTCACGTGGACAACCGTTCGTGCTACACAGCGTGAAAAGCAATGCAACGCTCACCGAATTTTGTTAAGCCATTAGGAGTCACGATTTTCCCCGCGGTCCTGTTGTTGCTGCCGTTTTCGTTGCTCCGGACGCAACCAACTCAGCTTCCTTGACATCGGTTATCATCTCACCAACTTCTCCGTCATTTTTGAAGGACACGAACCATTTTCTTCAGAATATATCCCAGCTAACCATACCCACAGATTTATATATGGTAACATTATACGTAGCTGCTCTGGACATCAGCACTCCGCATGATGACGACATCGCAGCTCTAGCTGGAGCGTATAATTCTTCAATTTTCGATTTTCAGAAATTAACCAAATTATTACAACCCGTGCTTGAATGCAACCATTTTGAATTCGAAGATTAACATTACCTGCAAATTAGCAGGACCGCCATGAGCACAAAAATGGCCCCAAAGTATGCCTACATTATCATGGCAGATTAGAGAGTCGGTTCCTCGCAGATCGTCTAACATTTCTATAAGAGTTATATTGACGATATTTGTTATGATATATACAGGCACAGAGGACGAACTCAACACGTTGATTTCGAAGTACAGTTTCGGTCTTTCTTCTTTTCGGTTCAACCACAACGTATCGCAGCGGGCAATTAGTTTCTCGGACGTTTTTGTCGGAATTTAGGATAACACACCTTCCACTAAACTCTATAGAAAACGCACGGACAGGCAAAAATACCTTAACTACATTAGCTGCCTCACCCCGCTATTGCAAACATAGTCTGCTCTATTCTAATGCGCATAGGTACAAACGGATATGCAGCAGCGAGTAAGACTTCAAACAAAACACAGGTACTCTAACGACAGCACTTATTAGGCAAAATTACCCGCCAGGCGTCATCAACAGTGCTATAGAAAAGGCTAGTACACTAGACCGCACGACAGCCATCAACAAAAAAGAACGTTCGAAACTCAGAGAATAATCAATATAATGTACTGCTAACCCACGAAAGTATCCTTACCAACATCAACAACATCCTACGTAAACATTTTAATATTCTCTCAATATACCAACCCCTTCAATCTGTCTTTCCACAGGCGCCAATCGTCGTCTATCGTCGAGGAGAAAGCCTTAAAGACTTACTAGTACGATCCAAAACCACATTTAAGGAGTTCCTCGGATCTCGGTCATGCCATGGGTCGTGGTGCAAACTGTGCAGCCATATGACAGAATCCGGGGTAGCAAAAAGTACGCATTCGTACTTCACCCTCAGGATGAATGGAAATTATAACTGTAACACAGCTAATGTTGGATTTTTGTTGCACTGCCGGGTATGCCACACGGAGCATATCGGACAGACAGATCTCCCCTTCCGTCTAAGATTTAACAATCACAAGTCCCACCTTAACACAATCCTCACGCTCCTGCTTTCCAAACACATGCGTCTCGATCAACTCCACAAACAAAATATTAGCAATCATACTTTAATCTGGATTCAGTACAGCACGCGAGAGGGAGCAAAGAGAATCGTACCTAATTAAAAAGTGAAACACGCTTTGAGCGCGGGCAGTAACGAGAGCGCCGGTCTGCGTAGTTGCGTGCATCTTGAACGGTTAATCTCCTCGGATCCCTTACATTGACGGGAAAACAAATAGACGGAGTCCCCTGCCTAGAGATTTCCACGCAATGGACATCATTACGACATCGAGAAATGTCTTCACTCTCGGGCGCGAGATGGCGAGGTGGGCGGTGACGAAAACAAAAATAAGGCAAATAAGAAGGGGGGGGGGGCGGACGCTTGCATGGGTTTGTTCAGCAATTGTTCCACAGTAGAGCTATATAACCGCTTTGGAACTAACTACGTTCAGAGCTGACGTCTCATAGGTCGTTCTGGCTACTGCCTTATTGCTCGGTCCGCCGCGCCATACGATGCCGTCGGCGGTGTTTGTTTCGCACACTCTTATTCACCACCTCGGAGCACGTGGAGCTAAAGCTCGCGCAGCAGAACCCAGGGATCCTCGGTTCAATCTTCGCCCATGCCCGTTTCGATCTAAATGAGCGTTGTACCTGCGTGCGGTCGTGTATCACTACTGCGCGATGCACGTTAAAGACCCCAGGCTAGCAACTGTACTGCACTGGCTCAATTTCTACCCTACGTCTGAGACACCAGACGCCCATAGGGCTAACTTCCGGCTGTATAAACATGCACATAATACAGTTACTTTACCTATTCCCACTGTAGGCTATAAAGTCCTGGGCGATTTGGATACGCTGCTCCTAAAAGAAAGCTGTATTGATTATCTGCTTCTGTGTCTATCCTATCATCCTCTCTTCTTGGGCCTGACGATGCGGAAGTATTTTGCCATACACTAGGTCGGGTATACCTGTTAAAGCACCTTACATTTCTGGAGGTAGTTGTATGGTCAAGGCTGATGAACCTGTAAATACGCAACAGCATGAAATTAATCTTTTTGGAACATCTTTTTCTGTGCCTCGGCGTTCTCGCCAAGCTATGAAATCAATCACTAAATGGTCCGGACACATTTTTCCTTGTACAGGTCGCAATCTGGTCAAATTGAAAAGTTCTGGTCTGATTTAAAGCCTTTGATGTAATGCTTAGTGAGTGTATCAACAACAGAAATCTTTTATACGCGCTTCAGAATTAGGCTCAACAGTACTTAAATGTAGAGTATACTCACATGTGACCAAAGCCAGAAAGAGGAAGGCGATCAGCGGAATGGGCTTCATGTTGGAATCTCGACGTCAGCTTCTAAACCTGTCTCTTGAATGGTTCCTGGCGATCTGAAACGTAGGTCTGCAACCGCCTCATTTTATGCAGACCCCAAGCTTGAGTTTATCTGAAGGACAAAGGGAGTTGGCAAGCACGTACCCCCCTCGCATGTGAGGGTCTCGGTACTAAGTTTAGACACTTGGACACTTCAGTTTGTGAAAAACGACGTCTGCCACGAATTATCAGATGCTAATGTTTTCAAGTGTGTGCATTTAGGGAAGAAAACATATTTGGGTGAAATTTTTGGGTTGTCGTAGAAACTTGAAACATAAATGCCTCAAGTTTATGTCTCTTGGTGACATCGTAAGCTGGGTCCTAGTACTGCAATGCGTTCCATCATTGCTTGGTCACGATTTTTTCGCGTTGAAGGAATGAGCATTCTTTTTTACAGATTTTGTGTGTGTCGCAATTCACAATTCATCTTTCTCTTGCGGGGGTCTAATAAACTTCTACGTTCTGGCATCAGAGTGTAGAGTTTGGATTTCTTCTCCTCTCTTGCTGCTCTAGTATTTGGCGTAACGTTGGAGCTGCGGTTATTTTTGGCGTTCGTGGCGAGCAAGGCGAGTTGACGTTTTTACGACTCTCAAATTGCTTTCGCTCAGACGTTTAGTCCGCATTTTTATTTCGCTTCTGTGGAGCTGTAGCGAGATACCATTGGGTAGGATTAACGCTTAGACCACACATATTTCCAGTTACGTGTACCGTTATTAGGCAAAGTGTACTTGGAAACTCTGGTATCGTAATTCGTATTCCCGTGTTTACTAGTTTCTAAATTCGTGTCTCCATCACCAGTTGTTATATTACACTCTTAGCTAGATCTACTTTTTTTTCTCGTTGTACTTGAATCACTTGAGGCCCCTCCAGCCGTTTTGAAGTTGTTCTTGACAAGAGTTATTCCCTCCCTCCTCTCCTCCTCCTCATCCTTCCTCCTCTCTTCGCTTCTCCTCTTGCCCCTCCTCCTCCCTCACCCTCCCCTCGTCCCTCCTCCCCCTCCTCCTCCCCTCCCCTCCTCCTCCGCCTCCCCTCCTCCCCCCTCCCCCTCGTCCTCCTCCTCCTGCCTCTTCCTCCCCGCGCGGTGCATTATGGGAGATGTCCCATAATGCAACGCGCGGGACTCGACGTCACGAGTGACGTCACGAGGGTCACGGGACGTCGCGAGGTCACGTGACGTCACGAGGGTTACGTGACGTCGCACGCTGCATCATGGGAAATGTCCCATAATGCACCTCGCGGTTACGCCGACGGCGGCGCCGACGCCGCTCAAGCCGGAAACGGGTGCCTAAAAGCTGCGCTCTAAAAATTGCAAGAACCGCTAATTTTATTTGACCAGACCAAAACAAGAAAAGAACAAGAAAACAGAACCTGACGTCGCGAAGATTTGACCAGACGTGGCTGCACAAACTAAATCCCTACAACACTAGACAGGCTTCTGACGTCGAGCACCCGCAAAGATAATTTCCGTCAAGGGAGCGCGGACTAACAATTCCTATCCAGCTCGTTTGCGTGCCTTCACTTCTCAGAAAGTCCTAGTTTCCCAAGCTTTGTTTTATGTTTCTGTTTACTTGTGTTGCCTCCTAAAGGCCTCACCCCCCCCCCCCCCCCCCCCCAACCCCCTTCTTATTTCCTAAGGAGTGTCGACGGACGCCAGTGCTGCCGGCAGTTGCAAACAGTATGAATGGAAGAAAGCCTTGAACTCAAGCTCATCCCATTGTGCTTTTGTTCACGCATCCCATGATGCCTGAAGGCAACGTTAGAACCGTCAGTTGGGAAACTCACCGTTGAAACCAGGGCCACTGGCGTCCACCGACACCGAGCTAAATACGTCAACAGCGCCATTCTTTATCATTTGTCTGTACTGTCGTCACCTTCAGCTTTTAGAAAGCATGTTTTTGCGTAAAAACAACGGAAAAAACTCTTTTTGTGGTAACTTTTATTGGAGTTTAGTACAAAATGAGGGGCGCGTGATGTTTTCTAAAATTTTTAGTTTGCAAGGTTTTGCAGCACAATTAATATTGTTTTTATACAACCACGCCTCAGCGGTGATTTCAGGTAGCGCGTCCCGACCTTAGCGCATCTTAACCTAGGTAGGAATTCGCAGCGCGTCCGCTTGGGAGACGGGGGTGGCATCCCTGAAACCCTTTCCACCGTATCTGTTTCGGCGCCAAAATGGCCGATTAAAGCCAAAATAAAAGTCACGTGCTGTTCCTCGTGTGGCCGCTGCGGGAGAAATGGCGGCGTTGTGATCGCCATTAGCTCGGTTCTCGAGTACGGATCGGTGCTACTTTTTCAGGGTAGTCTGTATGGCAGTTTCCCAACTGAGTGGTTTTAGTAACGTTGCCTCAAGGCGACACCGATGCCCGACGACATCGCCTTGGCGTGTCGCAGCTTTCCGCATGACTGTATTTTTGGTTAACACAGATCTGCTGATTTTTTTTTTATATTGTGCACTTTTCTTTTGCGCTTGTAGTTCCCTCGAGAAGTATGTTTTGGAAGTCGTTGTCGACATGAAGTCTTTCTCGACTTCGTTGTTCTTCCGTTTTTGTTTTTTTTTTTATTTTCCTACGTCTCAGGGTTACTATGGATGTCGTTCTCCAGCTCGCCTGCGTTTGTTACCTTTCTTGACATGGCTTATTTTCTTTTGTGCTTACGTTTTCGCATCTACGAAGGCATCATTTTTGTTTTTCGACAATCACTTTGCTGTTTGCATTGATTTTGATTTAAATACTAGGGCTGCGGTGATGCAGTCTCTGCATGGGCTCGGACTCATCAAGCCTCGACGGTGTCATGTTTCTGCCGCAGCTGCTCGAGCAGACGTCTCGTGATCGCGACCTGTACCATATATTTGGGCTTAGTTCGCGTTCCAGCGCGCCAAAAGTTGCCGAGGCCGTTCAAAGGTTGTTTGAGCCCCGAGCACTAGATGGCGATCGTCAGCATCCACCTGATCAGCCTCCTCTTCGCCCTCAGTTTTAGTTTTCTTCTTTCATTTTTACGAGTCTGGGCTGCATACAAACACCTTCTAAGTAACGATGCTTTAACGCTGAATGTTCAACGCCACAGGGCGATGCTGGGAACGGACAGCAGTTTGTTTCTCGCGTTTGCCTCTTTAGGTGACATTGAACATTGAGCCCTCCGACCTTGTTAACTATGTTCCGCTTCAAATCTGACAGCAACGACGGTACACTCTCACAAAAAGTCACTGTAGTCCTCCCTAAAAGGAGGAACGCTCTTGTAACCTATGTTCCTTTAGAAAGAAAGAAACTTTCGTTCTGAAAGCAGGGGAGCAAAGTTCCTCCGTCGCCTGGTGGACCCAAATTGAGCAAATCGAGCTCAATAAGGCTTAACTAGGACGCTACTTCTATTGTACGGGGTGAGAGAAGCAGCAAATAAAAGCTTAACACGTGTTTTCCACAAAATGTATTTATTGCCGAACCTGGTTTCCCTCCGCATGTAAAGAAACTTGCGTTTCAAAACGCAAAGCAGTCACTCAGTCTTCTCATCGTCAGCGCTGCAATGTTAAACGGAGACAACCGATACCCAGTTACATCGCGCACTTTACGTCTTACCTTTGCTATTCCTCGAGCCACAATTCCTTCGTCAACCGCACATCACGGAGGAGTGGTAAACCACCCGCGAAACCAAAAGGCGTTCTCAAAATGAGCCAATTCGAAGCGCCTACTTGGCCTGTTTTTGTACGGTGAACTTTTGGCGAAGCGTGAAAGAAGGTTAAATCGCTTGCAACCAGATGGCAGGGTCAAGCAGAGTAATTGCAAGTAGCTAGGCTACGTGCAGCTAGGTACCGCCCAATTCATGTGCAAAAAATATTTTTATTTACTCACGCCACCATTAATTACCTTTATTATACACACATGTAGTTACATTACGCATACCACTAGCATCAGCTGAACATATACGTCGAGCGCATACACATACACGACGTAGATAAGCATCAATCACTACTTCTGAGCTCTGCCTTTCCGCCTTTTATACTGGTTGTTTTGAAGGTACGGATTTTCTCGATGACAACAATAGCAATAAATAATATTCCCAGCATGTCGATTTCTTTTCAGTAATATCATACCTCTGAGAGTATTTTGAACAGCTCAGGGGATGAATCTCTTAGTAAAAAGTAAACGCTCATGCCGTTATTATTTGAAAGCCAATAAATAAAGCCGCTCCATTGCGGTTCCAACCCCTGTGTTTGCTTCCCCACACGACACGTCTTAGACAGTATTTCTATCGTAGTATTTGTTTTTCTATTTGTGCTGTTCGCGTGCGGCTGCAATTGTCGTCTTGAATTAATCTCTGTAGAGGTGGTATTCACTAAAGTGGAAGCGAAGCTTGACGGGCAAAGAAATAGCTCTTCAATCAACCTGAATGCAGTCAAAGCCGGGACTTGCGGCAGGTGTTAAGTGTACGGAGCTACGCCGTGGTGAGCTCGAAAACGTCTAGCGCTCATCCCAGCGCGTCACTTGGAGGGTAGTTTCTCCAGGAATCATAGTATATTTAAACAGCAAAATAAATGTGTGTTTTTTAGATTTTACGTCCCATCCACTTTTAAAACTAAAATTCGAAACTGTAAATATACGTTCTTTCCACCGTATTTCTACACTGCTCAGTATTTTCTCCAGGGCGCAATGGCTCTTGGGTAGGTCAACAGGACATCGCAGGCGACAGTCACACATTGGCCACTGTACGACAGGAGCTACAGTTCAGACCAGCGTTCCAACGTGACTATCCGCAGGACGATAGATTGCACCGTAATCCCTCAAGCGGTCTTACACTCTTTAATGTAAAGCGGAATATCAACCTGCGACGCCCCGCGCCCTCCGATCACGGCCCAATCAGCGGCATAACTGCCCGGCAGGTTGCGTCATCTAATCTTGTTAGACCACTGACACGCGAACACTGGGTCACATCAAGGATAAATCTAGTCTTCCTTTCACAACGCAAAACACTGCCATCGTAATGTTGCTGCTATGTTGATGACACGCAGAAATACAGAGCCACGTTGATTGCCGGTTGGAACTCGGCATCGGAAAACAGAACCGAACTCGGCACAGAAGGCACCCAGGCACCCGGCAGCAAAACCTGCCTCTCTTGGATGCCGTTTCCGCGGTTTCCATAACGTCTTCAACGTCGTTCCGCAATCGGAGGCGGCCATCTTAGCCCAGTGTACGTAGCGCTGCTAGCGCTGCTCCCGAACATCGCTGTTTCTGACGGCTTTGTTGGCTGGTTTCATAAAATTTGTGGTAAAAACGTAAATTCAACCGAAATGTCCCGCGCGTTTGGACTGGGAGACCGATTTACAGGCGCCCTTTGCTGCCGCGCAAGCTGAATCAACACAACACGATGTAATAAACAATGCGCGCGACGTGCTCGAAAGATGAAACCAGAAGAACATGAGGCGGAAGGGCGAAACCTTTCTCAAGTCTGCCTGGAGAAGGAGAAAAACGTCTCGTTCCTCCCATCGTCTCGTGTCCGCTTGGAGGCGCGTCAGTAGAAGGAAGGTAGACGCGCCGTTGCAACCTTTATTCTCCTTTTTTTTCTTAGAGTGTATGCGGAGCGCAAGTTCGTCTGCTTTTTGCGCAGGGGTTGCTGTGACGTCAGAACGCCGAGCTCTGATTGGCTCGATTGGAAGGATGGCGGGTAGGCAGCTAGTATTGAGATCTACCCACTATATTTCCAGTCGGACCCAGTCAGAACTCGGTGTTCTGACGTCACAGCAACCCCTGCGCAAAAAGCAGACAAACTTGCTCTCCGCATCCGATCCGATGGCGTCAATCCTGGTGTGTCAAGTGTGCTCGCCACGGAGCTGGTTGCCCTCGTGGGCTCGTTACCACCAGAGCCGTTTATTGGGAGTGTTTGGCCATACATTGGTTTGAATATGCGAGCATCTGGGGGCCATCAACAGGCCTCGAAACAGCCCCTAGCGGTGGTCGTGAGCTCTAAATATCTGACACGACTAATTTAAGCCATTTTAGCGTCGCTCGAGTGAGAAGGTATAACTCTTGGTGACTGAAAACTTGGCACATGTTAGGGTTTTGTCACGTCCATATTCAACGGTAGAATGAACGAACGTGCGGTCCAAACCTGGGCTGACGTGCTAGAAACAGCATCTTAGCTCAGACTGGGGGAAGGAAAGCACTGCCAAAGCCAGCGCACGAGCCGTGCGGGACCGTCTCAACCCGAGCCGAGCAAACCGCGTCTCAAGACGCTCGCGCGCCCCACCTTTGGCACTGTTTTAATAATAAAAATGATATCTTTATTTGGCTCTGGAGAGCGGCGGCACCGCGGAAAGGCCACAGCCCGTACCATGGAGGCCCGCGGTGCCGCGTCTAAAGAACATGATAATGCGACGAGTATATACGTGCAAGATGACGACGAACTGGATTGTTGCTATTGCGGAGGATGTCAGTCCAATTTGAAGATGTCCACATTTCGTTGAGGCGGGTCAGCAGCGGACTAAGGAGATCTTCAGCCTGCCGTTCGATCGGTGCACAGTTGCACGAAGAAGCCCCAGGAGCATGATGGTGCTTTCGCTCACTGGGGTCGACGCATCAGGCTCCAAGGGGGTAGCCCAGTCAAGGCAGAAAGCTTTCGCCTCCGAGGTACCGAGACCCAGGGCTTAGATTGAGGCACCGCCGACGTCCGATGTGGCATCCTCTAAACGTCGTCGTCATCGTCGTCGTGCTGCCAGTGCTGCTGCGAGATTGAATGCTTCTATTTCACGCTTTAAATGTTGTTTCCAATATTGTGACGTCGCTGTTTGCTGATTGGTCGACGCATTGTCACATATTTAGTTTACGCTCTAACCGCGGAGGGAATATTCGGCGCTGGCGGCGGCCTTTGTTCCGCCTATTGGCCAAACTCTCCCAATATACGGCTCTGGCTACCACCAGTTACACCAGTCGTGCACAGAAATAAGCGCAGGAGCGCGGCGTCCTCACGGTGTTGGGAATTTATTTAGTTGGTCACAGCTAACGCACAAAAGCGACGAGAACAGGGACATTACAATTTTGGCGCTGATCGACTCGCTCCGTAGGATCGCAGCGTCGTACTCCAATTGAAACGGAGTGTGATAGCTGTCAGTAGGTGTTGTGCAGACCCGTTCGAGCGCTGTTCGCCGCTTCATGCTTTTCTAGGAGCGCGGGATTTTCCCCGCGAAGACGCGCTCTGTTCGTTACGTGGATGTCGGTCCCATCCTTGAGAAGAGAGTACCTCCGATTTGTGGGCAACTTGTTTTTCTTGCGGGGAACGTAGAACACTGAGACAATCCGCGAACGCTTGCCAGAGTCGTCCGCGGTCGCCTTTTCTGGGCGATCGACGTGAACGGTTTGCGTTTTCTTCGCCATCCTTCGTTGGCTTCATCCGCACCCTTTAGATTCGAGTATCGCTCTCCACGTGCTGCTGCTGAATCGGCATAAGCTGCTGTTCGTGGACATCCAAGACGATGCGGGAGATCCTGCCTTACCATCGCCCTCATTTTTAAAAGTTCTCCACTGTTCCTATCTTTATAGTCGTCATCTGTATTCACTACACTATACCGAATCTACACCTTTTCAATTCAATAAAACGTGTGGGTTAGTCATTGTAATCTTTACTGTTTCCAGCCATGCCCGATCTGAGAACTGCAGCCCCATAGTATGGATTATTGAAATTTTGACCTGACCCTTTGTGTCATATGTAGTGTTTGGTGTTGTCAGTTTAAGCAGATTAAATCCAAGAATCGCATACCTAAATACTTTCTGCAAATTCGGTTTTAACCGATGCGGTCAGTATATGCAGCAGTAAGGCAGATCAAATGCGCGTTCTCTAAAGTAGGTTAGCGGTGTTTGTCATCGTGTCACCCTGTCACATGCTTCCTTGTCGTGCTACCAGTTACGTTCGGTTTTCGCTCAAGTTTGTGCTAGAAGGAAGGAGGGGGGGAGCTGTTTTGTGAGTATTTACCTTCTGCCTTCTTATCGTGGTACGTGATCTTTTGCAGATTGACGTTTTATGTTTTACAGCTAAGCTGTTACCTGTATAAAGATGTGTTGTGTTGTCCCAGTTTTAATTGTTTTATTCTTTCTTCATCCTTGACTCGAACCAACACGCTCTTCTCCCAAGCATGTATACCTCTACCAGCCAAGGAAATTTTCGTTTCGTTGGCGTTGTAAGCAAAAAACTCCCGGCGAACAATTGAAGGCAAAACAGCATATCTGCTTTGAAATCAAACATACAGCATACAGCTCAGTATCCGTTTCAATAAAGAAAACCACTAAACAAGCATCAAAACCACATGATGCATGATAAGGCGCGTGTGAACAATAGGAACACCCTCCCGCGCGTTCAGGTAATGATTAGGTTTGCAGCTGCTTCGAAAGGGGTTGACGTCATTCGAAGCCCTCGTGTGAAGTGCAAACCGCATAATCGATGATAACGGCGCTTGCGAACGATGCGAAGCACGTTCCTTCTCGCCGCGTGTGTTACCCGGTAAAGATTACGGTTTCGTAAGATACTTCGAGCGGAAAAGTACCCAACAGCATAGCAATCACGTAGTGACGTCACCACCTTTTTATATATAAAATGGCGTGGTTAAGTACATTTCACTTGTATCTGGTTTCACTCTTTGTAGAGCCACGTCTGTGAATTTCCGAGTGACACCGCAATGGGTAATCGTTGTTGGCTTCGTTTACAGCTTCGCTGTCCAACCACCTTCACAGGTGAATTTGGAGCCACAGTTTTTTTTTTTTTTTTGGAGTGTCAATTTCGTTGTTGAGGCGCTACAGCTTGAAACGACCTTTTCTCTACTGAGGGGACTCTAACTCCGAATATGGTAACTAAAATTTGTAATAATTGTAATATAGACAAGACAACCCGCTATTGAGAAACCTGTCAAACGCAGCGCGTTTGGTCTCGTGCCCTGTTGTAAAGTAACCGGAAAGACCAGGACACTTAGATAATATTTCAAGTTTAATTGGATGAAGTCCTTTTTTACCACTGGAACACTCCAACCCAATCTGGCAGAACGTGGATATAGCACCTTTACCATTTCTATTGGCCGGTTGATTCAGAATCTCTGTGTCCACTGATGTTTCTTATTTATAACAATAAAGTTAGTTATTGACTGGGGAGTTTCGTTCAGTTGTTTAGCAATTATCTCGATCATTGTCGTGCTACTTTTAATTGATCGATGGTTGGCAAACTGACTGACGTCCATTCGTGATTATTGAGGAACATTATTTTCCAAATCTCAAAATGCTCTCTCTCTCTCTCTCTCTTTCTTAATCCAATGTTCTAAATCTATCGACCTTACCTCTAGGCGATTTTCGGGACTCGCCACGTCGTGCATTTCTCAAGTTCTCTTTGGCTATAGCCGCGCACGCTTACAAGCTTTGTCATAACATAGTTTTATTTGGGCATTGTCTGCAGGTTCGTCATTCCAAACGCTTTGTACGAGATGCACTAGATTTCTTAGACTCACGTACATCTTAAAAAACGTAGTGCGTGGCGAATACAGCTAATCTTATAATTGCTCCGCAGCCAATGAGATTGCTGCATTACCCGATGAAACCGCCGAATAACCACTCAGGATGCAAGAAATCGTGAACATAATGAGCGACGTCCTATGTTTCTGAAGCTGTAGGTGACTCTAAAAAAAAAAAAAATAAAAGAGTTCAGCTGCCTCTTTCTCCTTCCTCTCTGGCCACGCCACTGGGCTCGGACGTGGTAATACGTTAAGATATATTGAAAAAAGAATTGATTTTTGCTATGCAACCCTGTTTTGTTGTTCTTTATGATGTTGAGAGAGGTTTCTCCGAAGGCAACACACCCGGAGTCATCGTCCTTCAAGTGGGGAGATTTATTTCGGGAGAATCTTGGCTGCCTGCTCCGCAATTATGGGAATCACTATCTTTCCCAGTGTGACTATGCTGCAAAGAAGAGACAAAAGCGTAATGTAGATGAATCAATCGTACATTCTTGACAAGCGCGTTAAAACTCACGTTGACGCTCCGGCCAAAAGTGTTGTTCGTATATGAGAATACGCCTCACCTGTTCTGACATTCCAATTAGTATACAGGGCACTTCACGGAACGCTAGTGAAATCGCTCCTCCGAAAAGTACTCGTCGCACTGAGCAGAGGTTACTCTCATATTTGCGTCTGCCAAAATGCCTTTTTCGGAAAATTCTTAATAGTCTGAATATTTTGGTTCGAATGTAAATTTGAGTGATTGTGACCTCCTATTTAGTAAACGGAAAACCATGGTTTGTTTTATACCCTCGTTACATGGGCACTCTTAAGCGCATTTAAGTGGTACTGAAGTCACACCTGCGGTTAAGTGTGACCTCAGTCGCCCTAAATCGCAACTATGCTTAAATGTGGTTACCAGTTAGTTCCAACTCGTGTCTACCTAACGGTAGTTAAGGCGGACCTCAGTCGCAGTAATCTGCGGTTAAAGGTGCCCGCGTCACTAGGGTAGTTGAAACCTTCTGGGCAGCATCTAAAATCGCGACCTCGGCGCACGTTACAAAATAGAAGTCACGCTCTGTGTGTTAGGCGCCCAAAAAAATAATATACAAACTTTACTATTCTGACAAACACTTGTAAGCACAGAATGTGCGATAGACTTTCCATCGAAACGGCGAAAAGTCTGTCTGAAACGCACCGCCCACCGGAGATTCGCTTTCATTTTTGACATATGCCGTGAGATGGCCCTGCATGATAGGGAAGGCCGCGAAGCGCCCAACCACGCCTTCTTGCGCCGTTCGAATGAGCTCGCTTTTGCGTGGTTCGTACCACCGTCCTTGAATAGCTCAGTCGACAAACCTCTTGGATCAGACTCTCAAGATGGTGAGTTTAAATCCTACCGGAAGACTGAAACATTTTGATGTGGTTTACTTAGCGCGCAACGCTTTTCGGTGCCAGTTTTTCGTTACAACCAACCGCTGGAATCGGCCGTTACAGTCAGCCGTTCGAGCCGGCTGTTGCAGGGAAACGTTGCAGAATTCCATGAAAAGGGGCTGATAAAACACATTATGTGTTAAGGAAAACATTCCATCTGAACGCGTTTTAAAGTTTCGGCTTCCAATCAAAGCGTCAGCAGTCATGCTCCCGTTGACTAAAGTGCGTAACTACCGCCTCGCCCTTGACTGCGTAGAGAAGAAGAAAGCGTGGTTTGAGCCCGTGACATCAAATGCTTCTGTCGAAATATAAATGGAAGAATGAGTTTCGATTATTGGGTTCACCTTCTTCATTCGTACAACGCGGCGGCGCACATTGGTTGCGCGCTTTGGGCACGGGGGAGCAGGACCGCCGTCGTGGAGACACTTTTTGGTATAATTAATGGAAACTTTAAAAAAACGAGAAAATTGAGCGGTTTTGTCTATTGTTGAGGCTGCGCGTGCCTTGTATTTTCTGAAAGTGCGCTGGTTTCGTGTCTTCTTTATGATACCCAGAATAATTCCTAATTCAAACCGTACCTTTTAGTTTTACTCTAACTTTGAGATAAAGTTTTCAGAGAAAAGAATTACGAAGTAACGGCCTTTTCTTTCGGAAATGCGGTCAACCTTCTAAGCATGGAGGTAGGAAGCTTCAGGAGGCGACATGAGGCCATGAGGGGTGATGCCAGACCCCCCAGGGGGTGACCAAAACAGTTGTTAAGTCAGCTCTCCTTTTCGTCCAATAGCGTCTCTTCGTTTTGGTCATCGTTGGGTGCGTATTCCTCCACATTCCTGGCTTCACTTGTTGTGGCCTCGTGTCTCCTCCTGAAGCTTCCTACCTCCATGACCTGTCTACAGCGTGGGCCCAACTGATCTAACCAATACCAACTTGAAGAAAAGGCCTCCGCATGACGTCATCGTTTGTGGATCCCCGGCGCCCCCCAGGCGGCACACACTCTGAAGCTCTTCGAGAGCTGTCGCCAGAACGACAGACGTGTGCGTCTTGGCGTTGCCGGATTCTATAGAACCTTTCCTCAAGGGCGCCGCCATCTTGAATTGTCCTCACTTCCAGTATGGGCGAAAACATTGTTTTGCCGTCGCCACGCCAGTAGAAGACACTTAGACTATAAGCGTAACCGTCACACATTATCGTTTTGCCTCCCCTCTCTTTTTTTACTAGTTACAGGTTGAAACGTTTTAGTATTTTTTCGTCGCCCATACCGGATACGCCTATTAGGTGGCTGGGGACGAGAGTGCACAGAAAAGGTCTATAGTCCGTTGCAACTCAAGAAGGTAAGGCGAGGGTAAAACGGGCCGCGGAGGAGGAAGCAGACGGAATCCTGGAGAAGAGAGGGGGAAACCTCCTTTTCTATGTAGCGTTCGCCTGCTTCCTCCTCTCCGGCCCGTCTTACCCTCGCCCTACCTTCTAGGTGTTGCAACGGACCATAGCTCCCGTTCTTTGTGAGACCCTTCACGACACTAGTAGCCGGGGACGTCAGAACGGACGCGTCTGCTGCTTTCCGGCAACTCCCGTCAAGCGTCATTGTATTTCTCATTGGGTTAGGGA
>JABSTQ010003216.1:0-21092 GCA_013358835.2 Ixodes persulcatus
TATTGAGATCATGTTGCATGTTTGCTGCATCTTATCATTCTTAATTGCGCCACTTTGGTCCTGTATGACGTTATAAATGCTACTAATGTTACCCATTGTCCTAAATAAACCTTTTATCCCCTCTTTACATTGACACACATGTCCTATGGAAAGCATATACTTACACATATACGTTGAGGTCGCTGCGATATCCGAAGCCTTTCCACCAGAAGGTGACGCAGGTTGCCGGGGTGGGCTTCCGGGTAGCGAAGTACACCCTCGCTTCCGGATGGGCGGGGTCAATCTTGCTAGTGTTCAGGAACAGAAAATATCCTGCAAGCGTCCGCAATAAGAAAAAAAAAATCAACTGTATGATCCCCGCCTCGTTTAAGGTTACATGTCTCCGGGAATAGGCCCTTTTCAACAGTGCACGCCATCTCGTAGCCACTGCACAAATTGTCCGAGACTCGCCGCTGTCTTCTCACGTATTCCGAACATGTACATACAGTACACGAGGGCTGCATCAGGGTTCGCCATAAACTTGAATCCACCCACACGTTTCGTGCCTTAGAAATGGCGACAGCCAATGTTGCTCGATTGGGTTTAGAAAATGCTCATTTATGTAGCAGAAAATATGTGATATAGCGTTATTAACTTATCTAGCTTAAAATGATTGCTTTCGTTAAATGACGTCGAGTTTTTCTTTTCTTAATTAGTCACACAGAATTATTATTTTTTTCTTAGATTGGACATTTCGTCAAATGCAATGAAAGTGCAGTAATACTCGATCACGTCTTCCACGAATCGACACTTTCTCTCCGAATATAGCGGAAAACAGTTTCCCGCTAAATTTAGCGGAGAAATCGCGACGTCACGTCAGACGATTCTTTTACGTCACGTAGCACCAATACGTCACGTGATGCCTTGACGTAACACGACGTCGCGTGGTCTCGTTATACAGTGATGTCGCGCATGTCAGTGTGACGTCGGGAGGCAGGACGACGTCGCGTGGAAAGGTGTGATATCACGTGACCTCATGACTCTACGTGACATTGTGACGTGGGGCGGTTAAACCATCCCGAGCAAGAAAGGTCCGTGGAGTTTCCCATATATACACAATCTCAAATCTCTGACGTCAAGGTACCATGGTGGCGCTGCTGTCGTCGACGCAGCGCGTGAGCAGATGCGTCATCTGACGCGAGTCTAGTATCTGCGCACTGGCAGTCCCCTCCCCCCCTCCCCCTCCCCCGGTGCGGTCAAACGATAATTTGTTCGTACACAGGGCTTTGCTTTCTAAAGATATTGCCTTGAAGCGAACAAATCCCTCCTTTCCCGGCTATCGGATTCGAGATCATACTACATAGACCTTCAAATATACACGAACGTTTCGTAACTTGAAATGAAACTTTTTAGAAATAGTCCAGGAACGTCTGAACATTTGGCTGTACACTGCGATACATCTTAATGTTAGCCGGAATTCCATAGAAATAAGGTTGCGGCAAGTTTAAAAACGCAGCTGGAGCGTGAAATACACGAGGCCTTCATAATAGAAGCCCATGGTTCGAATGTTTGTATCAGCGCACCCTCTATCGCCCTCTCTGATAAAGAGCAGGCCTTCATCAGTCAAGCTTCAGACAGTCACCAGTGACGTGCGGCTTCTGTTATTTTTTCTATCTGAATTTATTTTTTTGTGCGCATGTGTGGTTTGATCTTTTTATGGGTGTGTTTTATTAATATTCAGTTGCCAGTTGAGCCCTACTCTTCTCTGTCCTCGTTTTTGTTTTCGACTGCAGCTATTAGGCGCCCTTTTTCTGGATTGAGCGGCGTAGGTGTCGGCGTAACGGCGCGTTGCATTATGGGTAGATTTCCCCGCTAACTTTAGCGGAAAATTTTTCCCACTAAATTAAGCGGACAAAATTTGCTGCTAAGTCTAGCAGAAGATAATTCCCTGTAAAATTAGGGGACAAATTTCCCCGCCAATTTTAGCGGATTAATGTCTTCGCTAAATATAGCTAAAAATTTCCGCTGTAACGCCGAATTAGAGCTGCGCTCTAATTTGGCGTAACAGCGGATTGTAAAGTTCTTTCATTTTTTTGTTGTATTTCTCATCATGTAGAAACCACAGTTGTGTAAATCTATGAATGCGGAAATATTTTCCCGCTAGATTAAGTGGAAAAAATTCTGCGCTAAATTTATCGGAAAAACTTCCCCGCTAAATTTAGCTGAGAAATTTCCCGCTAAATTGAACAAAAAAAATCCCCGTTAAGCTTCGCGGTAAACTTTCCCCTCCAAATTTAGCGAAAAAATTCTCCCCTAAATTTATCGGGAAAGTTTCTCCGGTAAACATAGCGGAACAAAAATTCCCCGCTAAATTTAGCGAAAAAAAAATCCCCTCTAAATTTAGCGGAAGAAATATCCGCCTAATTTAGCGAAAAAAAAGTCCTCCCCTAGATTTAGCGTAAAAATTCCCCGCTAAATTTAGCAAAAGTTAAATTCGCCGCTAAATCTACCGAACATTTTCCTGCTAAATTTAGCAGAAAACATTCCCTGCTATATTTAGCGAAAATTTCCCGCTAACTGGGAGGGGAGCAGGAAAAGAAAAGGGAAGTGTACGGATGAGGAGGAGGGGCATACCCTCCTCTCCATACCTTCCCCTCCTCCTCAAAAGCTGCCCTCTAATTCGGCGTTACAGGGGATTGTGAACGTCTTTTATTTTTCCGGCGTATTTCCCATCTTGTAGAAACCACTGCTGTGATAATCTATGAATGCAATATCATTTATTGTTGCACAGAAGGGAAGATGTTCGGTTTCCCACCAAATTTATCGGGGAACCTGAATTGGTTCATAAGACACGTGACGTACATTTTTTTTTTTTTTTTTGCTGAAGTTAGCGGGGAAACTCAATCGATCGATTTTCCCTCCAATTTTAGCTGGGAAACTGAATTGGTCCATAGGTCATGTGACGTGGACTTTCTGCTATATTTGGCGGCAAACCTGTACTCGGGGATAGGTCACGTGACGAGAAGCTTCCACAAAATTTGGCGGGGAACCAGAAAATTTCCTCCTGCCACTAGAGTCGACATACAAAAGCAGATATCGGTGGTGAGTAGCTTAATAATGCTATCGTATTAAAAATATTTATTTTCTCGCATACAGTGAATATAAACCAGAGTTGTGCCTATCTCAAATACTCTACTCAAGATACTGTATTTAAAATAATTTTTGAAGTATCTTGGTATCTTGCAAATACTTTTGATCGAGAGTATTTAATACTCTATTTTAATTACATTTCTGAGTATTTTGTACTCATTATCTTAAATACATTTTTGACATTTCGCCATTTTGCGAGTTTTTCGGTATGAAGTGGCGTGGGCGTGGCACGAGCAAACGTGAACATTCTTTCGAAATCCTGTTGCTAGCTCCTATTAGCTACGGTGACTTTGATTGAGCTCGTGGAAACATCGCTTTTTTGCCGGTTGTGACTCATATTTCAGCCCAAAGTTCGTACAACAAAGGTTTTCCCTTCGCCTTCCCAAAGGCGCCTAGTGTTTCCTAAACTTTCCCGCAAAAAATCCTCAAACAAAAGTGGTGGTTTTACGGAAGTAAAGATTGCCACACTGGGGCGCAACGCAGACGGGGAAACGACCTACGACAACAATGCAAACTGGAGTGTCATGAAAATGACAAATTTAAGAAAATGAGAAGTGGACACAAACAAAAAAGACATCTTTGTTTTGCTTTTCGTATATTTGACCCCGCTACGGCAAAACATCCAAGTTTTCTATCGTTTACTTTCTTTTTGTTGTCAGTCCGTCACTTATTGCTCTCGCGAACATTGTCTGTAAGCGAACATTGATAAGCAGAGAACAGGACAGGAAACGAACTACGAGCTGGATGACCTCTCAAAATGCCAACAAAGCGTCCCCCAACGTTGAGTGCCTTTCTGAACGCAACCTACTTGAAGAAGGTGCGACCACTGCCGTGGTTATAATGTGGGCTGTCTTTGTTATCCATTCATTCATTTCCGTATCCCAAGTTCGTTTATAGGGAACTCCCCATATAGAGAATGTGGATTGTAGTTAAACAATGCGCCTAAGGTGCGCCGCAGGACATGATATTCAGCGATGTCACTATTGGCGAGGCGCTCTGACTCGTTTGTTTCCCCCACACCTCGGTGTTTACCCAACACAAGGCCTGTGCACATGCCCACAGACCTTGTGGGAATGTTCATGTCATCTTCTTTACACGGTGTAATGTAAAAAATAGTAATAATAAACGGAGTGACGTTAAGTGCCGGATCTCCCCGGAGGCAGTAGTCAGAGGATGCGAGCTTGAGGGCTTTTGTGCTGAACTGGGCACCGTGCATGCTGCATTGTTCATGCAGGATGAAGTGGTAACAAAAGAGACCCTCCTCCCCCTCACCGAAAAACACGAACTCCAGCCGAACGCTGACGCCGTGTTCGGTTATGTCAGCCGAGTGTTGAGTCATTGTATTTGTCGTCCCCATCCATGTAGTTCTAAAGTTAACCGCTTGGGGCGCAAGCGACCTCTTGTTGTCCCAGAAATGTTGGCTCTCGCACGGAGGCTAAGGGAGCGGACTCCTCTTTTATTTATTCTTTCAACTTGAGATTCTCGCAAGTTCGAGAACCTTGTCTGATCGTGTTACTAATGTTCTCCGCGTCGAACGTTCTACGCCGAATTTTCCAGAAATCCACGCGGGTACAAAAGGTGCACCGAATGGCGGTCTGGAGTCAGTCTCGCCCCAGCGCTTGATCCTGCTGTTTCGCCGACATCAACGCCTGAGACGCTAGCCGTTCTCTATTGTTTTGGGCACAAGTTTGCCCCATTAAACGTTTAGTTTCTTCAGTTATTTACCACCTCATTATTTGTCATTCGTGACAATATCTTGCTGCTAATAGTTGGACTGCTTAAAATAGCCCTACGATACTTTTTTTCTATTAATAAACCATTCTGGTAAACCAGATTTGCGCAGCTGTATAATTGTCGCCGTCACTCACGTTGATACAAATTACGCAATGCGGAATTATCTTCAAAAGTAATCGAATTACATTTCTAAGTATTTGTACTCTACTCAAGATATTTTACAGTGAATGTAACTTGAGTAGTATTTTAAATACTTTAAGAAGCAGGTATTTAGTACCTTAACTTAAATACTTTTTTCGAGTATTTTGTCCAACACTGATATAAACGCAGAGGTTTACTGATCAGTCACAGCGAAACGTATTTTTTTGTATATATAAGGGAACGCTAAAATAATATAAGCTTGAACACACAATAAACATTACTTCACGAAATTATGCTTATAAAAAGAAAAACCGCACTGTTACCGAATTGGTTATACTTCATGTACTCTCATTTCATTTTATTTGATTTGTTTATTTTCTATGCTCATGAACGGCGAGTAGTTTAAGTAATGATGCACAGAGTCAAAATGAGCACACAAAGAAATATACAGCACGTGCAACAGCTAATATCTATTATGCCGGAACAGGAAATAGTGTAACAGTTAAATATATCAGCCACTGAACGCCTGGACGCTAATATGAAATTCTAAAAAAAAACAAGACACGATTGTAAGAACAGAGGCTTAATCAATTAACGTTTTTAACGTAAAACAGGTACACGTTTGAATGCCTCTGAATTCCCTTGGTGTTGAATTATGTGAAATAACATGAGCAGGTGTGGGTACGCTGCAGTAAAACATGAAGTCTTTTCAATCAAGTACTTGGCACTCTAGTGCGAAGAGAAGAGTGTTATTTACGATTTGCCCAATAAACACACGAGAACAAATACAAACTTTATAGGCTGCTTATAAATTGTAATGATTTGATAGGTTTCAATACTTTATTAGACGCATTAACATATTTAGTTTCTAAGGGTGAAAACCTAATATGCAAAAAAGTAGCAAGCAAGCAGACAGCCGAAAACGGAAATAATTAGACAAACACTGTTATGCAAGAAACGTCACCGGACTCGCTGAAATGAATGTGCAGCTAAGTTTTTGACGCAAGTGAAATAGAACCAAAATTAGATGCCGCGCTCGAGTGCATAGCATAGAGGCATTATGACCTGAAAAAGCAATAAGTCTAAAGCGTTTTTTTTTTTAATTCGATAGCATTTGGATGACAACCATCTCGTTAAATTGTGCGCACTCATTCTTCATGGCTCAAAAGCTAAATTTAGTGGGGAATATCCGCGATAAATATTGCGGTAAGCCTTTCGAGGTTAAAGTGAACGGCAAGAAATAAATTGCGCAACAACTGGCGCAGTGTTACTTCATGCGATCCAGCATCACATCATGACACGTTAAGTAACGTCATCTGACGCCACGCTCCGACGTCATCTCATACTGCGTCATATCACATCACGTTATAAATTATATGATTTGTAAATCTTGTAATTGGAACGCGCCAACTCGTTGCTGCGAAAAATACGCATCGCACAAAAAAGAGCTGATGTAATATTGGTTCTTGCCAAAGAGCCAACTTGGAAAAAAGTAAGTGTATGATACGATTATGTTAATAAGCAATTTTAGTAATTAAATTTATAAGTAATACATTTAAAGGTGAGCATAATTGAAAACTATAAAGTCAAACCACATTATAGATATTAGGCACCCACAGGTTCTTACGGCTCTAACATAAACACGAAATTTGGACGCAAGGAAACAAATATAAGGCTTAACTAGGAACACCGTAACTTTTTACACCCTACGGTAGAGCAATACCGATGCACGGCCTTTGTCGCTTCTGGAAAAGATCTCTTTTGAAGCCAACATCGTGCGGCAAAGCCACTTTAACGAAGACGAGCTAGCTCAGCTTGAGTGAAGGTTTGTTTTCGTTTTTCTCTCAAGAAGATCATATCAGTACTCAATGTTTTGAAATGACAAGTTAGTTCGAGTCACTGCAAGCAGTTGAGGAGAGTTTAAAAAAAAAATGAGAAGTGGAGTTTTCTTGTGAATATTGACGTGCCATTTTGTTATATTTATAAAGGTTAACTGCGTTTCTGCATTAATAACAAAATTACATTAATGGTTAAGGAGACTTTTTACATATTTGTGAAATGCATTAAACGATTGTCATTTCGATATTTTTTGCCTCGTTTTATATAAATTAGTTCCTTGGTAAATATTTTGTGAATATGTCTATAAAACGTGTTTATTAAACGTGTTCCGTATTATCTTAAGCATTAAAATTTTGTCTTGTCTTTTTAATACCTTGCTTACATATTACAAAAATTAAAACAAATATTGTTATGCACATGCATCGGTGCGAAAGTTAAGGCTGTGCAAAATACCATAGCGAAACGTTGGTAATATGCACGCTAGAGGTTCGACATTTCATATTTCCGTAAGAGAACTAGCTAAGGCGTTCGCATATAGCTCAATGTTCCTCCCAGAAAGAAGGATTTCACATACATTGCTTACCAACATTTAAAAGAAAATGACCTGAACTATTATTTACAATCTGATATGGAATCATCATATTGCATTTTCTTTTTCGCAGCAGCCAGAGAGTAGACCTACATTTTCAGTACGTACCTTTATAGTCTTGGAGCGTGTGGTCGCGAACCTTCATGGCTCTGCTGCTGCCGATGACCCATCTTCTCAAAATGTTAGGTTGAAGGTAGAGGGGACATGGGCTACCAATCTCAAATGTACACTTATCTGGAAAAAAATTAAATATACCGATATCGAACCGGATATGACGCATCCAATCCTTGAGATGAACAAAAAGAACTGAGATAGGGAGCGTTGTAAGAGCATTCCTTAAGGATTCAACCTGCTTGAAAATGTCATATTAAAAAAAAAAAAAAAACATTGCCGAAACTTTGAGGCATTTGCTCTAGATCCCTCTAACGACGGTTTTCAGCAAAACGCGATTTCAACCGAACATCTGCGTAAGCCGATGTCGCCAGAAGAAGTAAACATGCAAATTAGATCTATTAGGGCTCTTGTTTGTATTTCTGTGTTCGTTCCTCCATTTATTCTTGTCTTTTTTTGCATTGCTGCTGCTAATATTAATCACAAACTTACCAAGCTTACCACGGGAAAGAGTTGAGCACGTTGGTTAAACATATTTAGGAGACACCAGCTGAACAAACCAAGCATACAAATGTAAGGAGGACGAGAGAGACACATTCAACCGCTGGACTACCAACTGCGTTTAATGAAACACTTCATCTTCATCGACAGGCTAGGATCAATCAAACCTAGCTTGCTGCACTTCTTCCTTTTTTTTTTCCTTCTTCTGTATGCAGCGTGTGAGCAATCTTGCATGGCAGATGTTGGTTGCGATGAGGAGGCTTAGTCCCGCCGAATCGATGAGGTGAAAATTGAACATGAAAGAGCTTAGGTAACTAGAAAGAAAACTAACCACGGGAAAGAGTTGAGCACGTTGGTTAAACATATTTAGGAGACACAAACCAAGCATACAAATGTAAGGAGGACATGTTTTACGATTGCGATTATTAAATTTGATAGAAATGTCACCTACAAAACTTCTAAATTTCATGATTTTTACGTCACCAATCAAAAGAAGCGATGAGGTGAGGAGCGGGAGAGAAAAACGTCAAAAATAAAAAGGCGCGCGCACGTAAGGATTTTTTTTTTTTTGCTACGCGTTTTTTTTTGCGTGTCTATGAATACAATTTGCATCGTTATAAACAATGAAAAAAATACGACCTTTGGGGTGTCAGTTCCCCTCTAAGGAACAACAGCAGCGATTTCCCTTAAAAGTCGGTTTTCTTACGGTGTACGGCGGGTCTGGCGGGTGGTTTCAGAACTTACCTCTTTGTGGACATGACCCAGGCGTAATCTGCAGGTCATCGATGGCAATCAAGCCGAAGAAAACGTAGGCCTCCAAGTAGAGCTGGGGTTTCAGAATAAATTACATGATAAGATTGCCTTAAAGTTCGATGATTATCTAATGAACAATGAAAGCCTTGACGCAAGATAGAAACATGACTGCCCCTGCCTTGAGTTCCAATACAAAAAAAAGAACAACACCACAGTGTTATAATATTTTTTTTCTGAGGTCTGATATTGGAATGTTCTTCCGCATAGGTTTACAGTCATTGCTGAACGTTTTTTTTTTTTCTTTTTTTGAGCGCTTTAGACGCATTTATTAGGCACGACTGGTTAATCATGATCTCAATTTATACTCTTTTAAAATGGATTGTGTGCATAATGTATTGTTTTTGTGCATAATGCATTTGATAGTGTATGCTTCTCCATACCTTGGTATTTTTTGAATAAATGAATGCATAATATTTACGGAAAATGAATTACAAACTGAACTGCATTTTTCATTTGAAAATCAAGTGTTCCTTTCATGTGTATTACTCAACGTTGATTATCTTGTTCTTGTCTTCATTGTTACGGATAGTTTTTACAAGGCCCCTCCCATTCATAAAGCTTTGGCACTGAGGGCAAAATAAATAAATAAATGAATGAACTCTTAACCTCTACTTAATTTACATACAAAACATCTATGCGCACGTATACAGGATGATTTTTTTCTTAAACTTAACATATGTTTTTAAATATAGCCGTGAAAGCTACACTTTTGCGTTTTGTGCGACTCAGTTATACTGCCAGTGGGACATAGTATAGGACCTAATCGCAACGATCAGTCAGCTAAATAGCTAACGATTTTGATTTACTTTTTTAATTAGTTGAAATATACACATTGCTCAAATTATAAACATTCTAAATGTCATTGAAAACAACTAAGTTAACTTCATTTTTTTTTAATATATAGGACAGGGGCAGTATTTTATGGCGTTCCGTAGACACGCTCATTTTGGGCGCTTTTCTAGGTTTCAGTTTCTTATCAGAGCGCATTTCTGCGCCCGCGGTCCTGCGCCCCTGTGGCCGAGATTCCCAACATACGTGCTCCATACTTCCCTACATCCTACGAAGCAGGTGCGGGAGTAGGAGCGCGGGCGCAAATAAGTGCTCCGATAGAAAACCAAAACCTAGAAACGCGCCCAACTGAACGTTTATTCATATCGCCGTAAAATGCTGTCCCTGCCTTATATAGTTCTAAAAAGAGTTGATCTAGGGGTTTTTGATAAGGCTGAGTAAGTCTTTAATTCGAGCCATATGTCTATGTTCACAATTTCAAAAAATTTAATTAAAGCTTATACCTGATAAACGACTGGTAATTTCGAGTAGCCCCCTACATTAGGCGCCCCTGGCCGGAGAACTCATTTGCACAAGCCGCATAAGTGTAGCTTTCAGGGCTATTTTTAAACATATATGTTAAGCTTAAACAAAACACCCGGTATGTGAAGTGCTCAAAGAAATAAAATAGACCAGTGCAGCCCATGGCCTCGCGCCCATACAGCGACTCTTGAAACGCCTAGGGTAACCAAGTTGCTAAATCACATGGTTATTCTAGGCTAGCTTTACACGCTAGAGTATTGCAAATGCTCCTCAAGGGGACTACATGCATTCGTCCAGTGAGGCACCGTGCTGCGATGGAGCATTTTGTTTCATTGAGCACTGTACACATACTTTGCACATAGGTCTTTCCTATACTACAGCGGTCTCCATCTTGAGTAGGGAAACTTCCGGTATGCGGGAAATCATCGCTTCACCCTCGATCACGCCACTGCAAGGTGCTTGTATGTTTTGGATGTTTTAACCGCATCTGTCATTCATTCTTTTTGTTTTAACGTAAAACGTTCTTTAACTACTTGCTTCGGAATCTGTGAAGCTGCATTTTGCGAAGCCGTGGCCAGTGACATCCTATAACGCAACGCGCGCAGTGTTGCATTTTGGGACGTCAAACACCTACGCACCAATTACGTTTCTCCGCTAAATTTAGTGGGGAAGTTGGAATTGTTGCTAGGTCACGTGATATCAGGTCACGTGACGTCAACTTCTGCGCTAAATGTAACGGGAAAAAGCTTTGAAAAAATGGAATGCTCCCGACCCTGTCTGATTTGTCCCTTTCTTTCCTCACAACTCCTTCAAATTTCTCAAAGCACTGTCTTTCGACTCTCTCCACAATGTTGCTCTTATACCTCGCCCCCTTTACTCGTCCCAATTGCCTCCTAACAGCTTCCTGTACTTTGTGCCGGCAAGACGTTTTAAGAGCGTTGTCAAGCATAGACATCACAACAATTCGTTTGACCAATTTCGAGTGACAACTTTTGAACGGGAACAAGTGCTTTACCGCGAGCTTGCCATATTCCCAGAAAAACACGTCTAGCGTGTTCAATCTCAGATCCAAATACTGCAGCACACCTTCCTCAGGCTCCTCCCTGCTAAAGGTCAATTCCGGCGTTGCCTGTACTGTGAAATCTTTGACCTTCTATAGTGCGTCTATCACATCCGAACATATCAAGATGTCGTCAACGTATCTCGCCAACAAAACCGACCCCTTTCAAAATGACTGTACCGGTTGACCCAAGGCCACGTCCAGCGGAGCCAAATATACCTCGGACAACGTCGGCGCCAGGGACGAACCGATGCAGATTCCTTTGTTTGAGCGAATTTGCACCCACCAAATTCGACCGCTGTGAATTTCATACGCCAGTACTGTTAGGTATACAAAACTTCCTACGTTGTGTAGCGAGGAACACGTTCTTTAAATTGAGGGCACGATGCGGTGTACCGTGGTGGAAGGTCGCAAAAACGTGTGAAAATTTCGGGAGAAGTGTGTGGGTGTGAGATAGTGTATAAACGATTTTGTTAATAAAGTTTAGTAGCTGCGTTTGAGGCGTTTTGTTTTTGTCGCCTTCCTCGTCCGTGGTCTTCGTTTTTTTTTTTTTTAAATATATGTAATATCATCCAGCTGACCTGTTTACTCACTCTTTCTTCAAGATTGTAATGCTCCGCTATTCTTTTCGACCCGCATATCCTATATGTGAACTGCGTCGGCTGGTGAGAAAGCGTAAAATGTCTGGATCATCGCCGTATCCTTTAAAATTATCAGGTGCGACGGCCGAGGCACACATACAATTTCCCGCTTATTTGCTGCGGAGGAATTGACGTCACGCGGCGTCACCTGATGTAACGTGGCACTTAGACATCACGTGACGCTGTGACGCCACGTGACACCACGATGTAACGTGGCCATGTGACGTCACGTTACCTGGTAGGTCACATGATATAACGGCGCGTGACACTATATGGTGTCATGGAACACGATGTCGTCACTTTGACGTCAAGTGAAACCCCGTGGTCGCGTAACGTGGTCGGCCATGGGATATCACGTCGGTTGACAATGTAATGTCACGTGCAACAACGAGTTTACCCGAAACACGCCCGGCAATTCGTCGCCAAACCTCACCACGACTGCTGTCCAACGTAAAAAGAGAGAACCGGTACCACAAGCATCTTCCCCGCAACCTACACGACGCAGAAATACCGTTTTCTACAGCATGTATATCACTAACCCTTGAGTCCCAGTTTGGGAGGTTCGGAAAAATCGGTTTGTCGACGTGTCGCGCTTAAATTTATTGCAGAGGTGAGGCTTAGGGGTGCATGCATGGTGTTAAAACATTATTGGATAAACTTACAACGTTCGAGAAGAAAAAAAAAAGTAGTATTTTTGGCCCAAAAATGCGCGAAGAAACGAAATCGAAAGCAGTAGGACGGCTGCGCAATGCGACTGGACTGGTGCCGTCACGTACGGTGCGCCCCAAGCTTAACGCCGCCACGAGATGGTCCGGTTTCTTCACTTTTTGAGCTCTTCCTTAACTTAGCGGTCGAACTAGTTGGTGAAGATTTTCGCCCTCGATGAAAACCCAACGAGGGGAAGGTATTCCAGCAAATGCAGTGACCAATTTATCTTTGGGCAGCATGCAATGGATCAATATTTGCGTAATCGAGTGGCGGCGTTAAGTTTGAAAGGCACCGTACCTGACGAGGGAGGGGCTACGTGGCTAATTCTCATAGCCGTCGTGATTGGCGTCGACCATGCCACTGACGACTGCCACCAGTGCCCGTTGATCTGTGAAGTAAGTGCGTAAGCGCGGTGGAGGTTTCTAAAATCATCCAGCATTACGCGTAGCAACTGGATACTGTCAAAGGTGGATTTCGCATAACGCGAGTAATGCTTGAAAGAAGTCTTTGAAGCAGACGACACATAGACTCTCCCTTCGTCGCGCCATTCTTGGCTTGACGCCAGGCCTGCCCGCTCTCTTCGCGCCGCGCGGCCGACGGAAAGTCCCGACTTCCCTTTCTTCGCGGCAAGAGGGGAAAGATAAAAGGTTTTTCATTCTTTGCGCGCGCGGCGACGACGACCTACAAGGACGAAATCACTGCAAAGTGTCGCCCTGAAAAGTGCGACAAGTTGCTCTTTTAAAGCAATGACTTTAAAAAAAACAGAACCTTTTTCGGGCAGTCTACAGCGCCGTTTCCCGGGTTTGCGTACGCATCGAACGCGCAGGCGCGCGGGGCGTGCCCATTCGGATTTCGATAGCAAAGGATCTAGCGAACGTTTTTCGATGCACACGCCATCTGTTGGCAGAGTCTTCAAGTCAACGAATATCATTTGCGTCGCCCTTGAAATGGCGTCATAGATTGCCTGGAGCAGGTTCTCTGTTTTAATGTGATAGCTTTTTGGGCGACTCTTTGAAGAGATTTTGTCCTCGTATGTTCTCGTCACCGCGCGCGCTAAGAATGAAAAAAAAAAAAAAAAAAAAAACCTTTTCTTTCCGCTCTTGCCGTAAGGAGAGGAAAGTGAGAACTTTCCGTCGGCCGTGCCGCGCGAGGAGAGCGGGCAGCCCTGGCGTCCCGCCAAGAATGGGGCAACAATGTGAGAATCTATGGGTCGTCTGCTTCAAAAACTTGTTTTCAAACAATACTCGCTTTATGCGCTGTCCCACTAAGGCAGTATCCAGTTGCTCCGCGTAATGTTGGATTGTTTTAAAAACTTCCACCGCGCTTACCCACTTACTTTAGGGTTCATCGAGCACTGGTGGCAATCGTCATTGGCATCCGCGACGCCTCCACGACGTCAATCCTGACGGCTGTGAGAATTAAACCCGTCGCACCTCCATCCTCAGGCACGAGACGGTACCATTCCTTCCGCATTGAGCGACCGCGCTACAGCTATTTCTTTTGCTTCTTCACACATTGGGGACAAAAATACGACTTTTCTGTGTCTTGAACGAGGTAAGTTTATCTCTGGATATTTTAACTTTATGCGTGCGCCACCTAGCCGCACCTATGTAGCAAATGCCAGCGCGATGCGTTGATAAGTCGATTTTTGCGGACTGTCCAAAATGGGATCATAGCGCTTGCGTACATGCTGTATTACTCTTCACCTAAGTATGCCTTGTGAAAAAATCTACGAATAAAAAAAGAAGGTTGTTATAGTATACAACGGGAGGAATACGTACCCTGTCGGCTGTTTTTGGCAAATTCAGTTTTGTGATTTCATGAGCCCAGTGATGAACCGCGCTTGAGCCATCTCTCCATAGCTTGAGTGAATATGGCAGGGAGATGTTGAGCGCAATGCTGAAAAGAGAGGATACACGTGGTCAGTGACGCCAGTTTCTGAAGAGTGGTCAAATTACTTGTGGTGCAAGAGCGCATCCTTGTGATTCAGTATGTGATTACTAATGCATATGATGATCATGGTACCGTTTAGTAAGAAACAATTGCACATAAAAATTACCTAATCTTTAAAATAAATGGCATACACCTTATGTGAAAGTTCTTCATTTATATCAAAATTGCTTTTATTAAATTTAATATTTTGTTTTATTTCTTTATTTACTTAATATTTTAATCTTTATTTTGCGAGTTCATGAGCAGCCTGATACCTTTGTAGTATTGCACGGCAGGTGAATTGAGATTAATGCGAAACAGTTTAAAGCAACACTGAAATGAAAAGAAAAAAATGAAAACGCTTAGATGTGACACATATTTTTAAGATAAAAGAAACCCACAAATATAGAAATATTTACGCCGTTAGACGGAGTTTAATTGAAGGTAGTCCTTTTCTAGGCCCCGCCCATAACAAAAGCTTCTTAGCTAAGCACCGCTTTCCGGTTCTCATTGGTTGGAAGATGATTGACGCGCGAAATGTTAGTTGTAAAATTGCTTCTCCGTGCCGTAATATTGGTTTTACCGGCAATACGTTGACGTTTGAGAAACAAATAATATAGATATAGTAATTATAGTTTTCAAAAGATATTCCGAGATCTCCTTTGCCATTTTGATTTCAAACAATAACAAACGTGGTTGTCGGTGTTTGCAAGTGCTAAACAAGCATAGGTCGATGAGCTCGTGTATTTATATGAGTGCGAGTTGGATTGCATTCACTGAGGTGTTAGAGCAAGATCTCTAAAACCCTCCTTGTTTGTAGTCAACAAGAGCCGCAACCATGTGCCGTCAAAAGCACTGTGCAGGTGTTTGTTCTCGTGGCGGGACCGGTCTAAGCCTGTCTCAATGTCAAATATGTTGCTTGATCTGGCTTGATTTGTTCCTTTGCGCGTACTGATGCCGAATAAAGACGCTGGTTCCCGTTAAATCGGCCCCGCTGCTCTGTGAATTGCGCAACCGTCGTGATTGCGCCCCTGGTTTTGATATCGAGAAGATAAACACATGTAATATTTTTTGAGCCATTTGGCTTGATGCATTCGAGCGTTCGCTTCGCATTATGTTTGTCCCCGTGTGTGTTCCTGTCATACCGCTTCGAAAGAAAAGTTGCATTAAAGTGCTGAAGCAGATCTGCCCTGCCAAAAACAACTTTTTTTAGGTCGCGTTTTAGTTCCGCGTTTTCACGTTCACCCACCTTGCTCACGTATGACATGCGGGAAAAATAAACTATACTGTGTGATTCAAGAAGTGGCCAGGCTATTTAAATCGACCGCAAAATTCGGTTTCTTAACCTATCGCGTTCCGATTTTGTACAGAGTTGGCCACAGGTGGTGCATTTTTTCTACAAAATGCGCAAAGAGCGAGCTTACCTAAGGAAAAAGTAAAAAAAATAAAAAAAGGCTTAGCTCCTATGGAAACACAGCGAAGCCACCGGTCTTCAAACCATAGGGCGCCCTATGGTTTGAAGACCGATGGCTTCGCTGCGTTTTTATAGGAGTTAAGACTTTTTCTTTTTTTACTTTTTTCTCAGGTAAGCTCGCTCTTTACGCATTTTATAGAAAAAATGCGCCACCTGTGGCCAGCACAGTACAAAGTCAGAACGCGATAGGTTAAGAAACCGAATTTTGCGGTCGATTTAAACAGCCTGGCCGCTCCTTGAATCACCCAGTAAAGGCACATAACACCTGAAAAAAGATTACTTTTTTTTTGTCACTTTCCTTTCGTTTTTTTTTTCGTTTATTTTTGCCGCACATTGAGAGACGCTGATAAACGCTTGCATTGGATCGTGACGATGAAACGCTAGAACGCCGCTTTCTTTATCACGTCTTGTTAGCGTTGCAATCGTTTTTAAACGGTGGCGCAAAAGCAGACGGACTCAGGTGACGGCGGACGACGACGCGTTGTTTTCATGACCGCGGCTTTGGCGTTGTAGAGGACGACAGACGGTGTTGGAATAGCAGACGAGTCCCAAGGCTGCCGCGCGACTGTTCGCACGACTTGCGGACGGTGTCAGACGCCAGACTAGACGCAGCGGACGTAGCAACAGGGAGACACTAGTCTTGGGAGCATATTCGGCTGCGCAGTCAAGCAATATAAGAGTAATGGACAGGGACACTAATATGTGGGCGGAGCTTAGAGCAGGCATTGACCTCGACGTAAATCGCGTCTAACGGGGTAGTATTGAGCTAAACATTTGTTTTCGTGGCAAATGTAAAAGAATATATATATATATATATATATATATATATATATATATATATATATATATATATATATATATATATATATATATATATATATTCTTTTACATTTGCCACGAAAACAAATGTTTAGCGCAATACTTACGTCGTTAGACTCGATTTACGTCGAGGTCAAGGCCCGCTCTAGGCTCTGCCCACATATTAGTGTCCCTGTCCATTACTGCTATATTGGCTTGACTGCATATATATATATATATATATATATATATATATATATATATATATTTTTTTTTTTTTTTATTTGAGTGATTTTAAATTAGGGGTATAAAAACACTGAGCTGCGGAAGCGTCCCGTCCAGACTGCGGATGGCCGTGATCTTTCCAGTCACTCCCGGCCTGCGACCTATTGCTACAAATGGCAAAATAAACGGTGACAAAAAAAAAAAAAAGCCTCGTCGCGATGCGTTTTAAAAAAGCGCAACCGAAGATCTTACGAATAATAAAAGAATATCTGCATCGAAACGCGGGTTATCTCGCAATGGTATTTGCAGTACATTTTCACCGCCAGCATTACTATTCCTAGTACCCTGTTTAATGCATATTTAACGATGATCTGTGTCATTACACTTGCATGTTATCATCATCAGATCTAGCGTTCTCCTTAGTCTTCTGTTATGCGTTAATATGCCGAAGTTAATATGCGCTTTGAATTAGGCAGGGAGAGTTATGTGACTCATAATTAGTTTATAATGACACAACTAACAATATATTAGATAAAAAAATAAAGTATATGAATCATCCACCTACGTTTCTTTTTTTTAATTTTTGATCCAGATCAAAGTTTTGTATTGAAACGCCTATTTAGGCTTATGAAATTCGTAGTTTTTCATTTATAATCTTATCGATTTACTGATCCCCTAGATCGTGACAGGTGCCGAATCCAGCATCTTACCCAAAATGTTTCAAGATCCCTGGTTTAAATTGTACAAAATATGAGTAAACGAACGTCAATATCCGCTGCCTCAAGGGTTGTATTATTTAAACCCTAATTTGGGTGGCCTAATAAATTGATTTGACATGCGTAATTATTTTTCCTTAATTTAGAACATTATGATTTGTTGAAAAATGTACTTACAATCCATTTGTGTTTGGTGGAGAGGCGTGCCAAAAAGAGATGCAGACTTCACGGTCAAAACCAGGAGGAAATTGGGGGCTCCTGAGCGTGGCATTCTTCTTTTTGCCACCAGGATTTTCGACGAAAATAAAGCGACCTAAAATAAAGCCCAATTTTCGAATAAGCACCGTTATTCCACGTATTTAGCTTTAGTATACTTTGGTTGACTTGCTGCATTATAGAGGCTTCGTCCAGTTAAATATATTGGAATGGTTTGTCTGGATTTACTTGAAAAACACTGAGTTCAACAATAATATGCGAAATTAATGATACCTATAATACTCTATATTCGTATTTCGGTTGTCTCGTATTTCTAGTTATATTAAAACCAAACTTTGTAGCTTTGCTTTTTTTCAGACGATATTTTTGCACTACTTTGATTAAATCCTTCTATCAGGGGCGCCGACAGTTGAAGCTACTGCATGAAATAAACGTTGCACTATTATTTATTGATCTTCAATTGCTTAAGTAAGTGTATCATGCTTTGCAATAAGAGACATAATGTTTGCCCGGTAATCTAGTTTAGAAAAAAAAATTAAATGAACCTTCGAAATTGTAGTTCATGGGACATTATTATTAGCTCACATGCCCTATGTCGATCGCATTATGTCCTCATTGAGAAATTATTAGTTGACGTTCAGAAACTATTAGGACATCGAAAATTACTAGGAGAGTTATACGTGTTTAGGGCATTTAGAAATTAGCAGAAAGTTTACAAATAGAAATAAATTAAACATATTTCAATAGACGGCAATGTGATAATAACTAATATTTGTTTAAAACACTGGACATAAAAGTAAAGTGAAGCATAACTTTTGTTATCTAAATATGTAACTAAATATGGAAGTAAATTGTTTTAAAGGTATCCCCACAAAAGCAAAAAACAACGAATTCCTGCTGCAAACAGGTTAAATGTGTTTACAAAGTTATTATTTATAGATTTTTACCAGATCAAAAAGCCCACATAATGAAACGACAGGTTATTTATTCCACATTTCGCTGAATCCCTCAGGAAGGAAAATTGAAGTGAAGAACAGTACAACGCCATTCGTTTTCATTTGTTTGTCTTCAATACACCCCTATGTAGTAATTTTAATGAGATTGTTTAATGACCTTGAAGATGTCCCCCGTTATACATGCTAATGTCATGACAAACACTGACAGAATCGATATGTCGTAAATAATTTAAATAATTTTGTGAATGTTGAAACTAAAAGCAAAATGTCAACTCCACGTAAATTTTTAAGGGCATAATGCGTAATAACACTCAAGGCCGAACTTTCTAGTTTCTCACTTTTTTACTTGAATGACATTTATATTACTTAAATCTCCATACACAAAAAAAGTTCTGCCCTCAAAGGACATGTGAAAAGGGGAAAAGATAAAAACGTGAAGAAAGAAAAAGTCATTATACAAATCTACAACGAAAAAAAAATTTGTTAGCTATATTTACGGTTCGAACGATTTTCTGGTTGGCGGCCGCGGGTGCCAGCCGAAAAGTTGCAACTAGCATTCACGTAACCGGCCAGTTGTCAAGTGGTGCTTGCGTGCGTTCGGGGGCTTCCCATGAGTACCGAAAATTACTTATTATTCTTCGTTTATTTGTTGCACTTCGTTCGTTAGCAAAATATTTCGATGTTTGAGAGACGAGTATAGGAAAATCGTCACTTCCATTCTGATTCATAGGGTAGTAGATGAGAGCTTCTCCAATTTATATTCGAATTGGCACTATGTCCCATGTTTTATTTTCCAAAATGTCGGTTCCTCAAAAACGGCGCCGCTGCTTGACGATCACCAGGACTGCAGCCCTCCGTCGAGCAGCGACGTCGCTTTGGGATAACCGACATGCTAGAAGAAAGACCATGTTACACCGCGCCCTTTCGAAATGAAAAGGGGGAAAATTTCGTTGTTATCGTGTGAGTGAAAGCGGCAGTGGCCGATTTCTTATACTTGTCGTCCATCAACATCGAAATACATTGCCAAAAAACGAGATGCAACGAAAAACGAAAATAAGAAGTAATTTTTAGAGCCTATAGGAAGCTCCCGAAAACGCGCGAGCACGACGTGACTAGTGGCCATTCACGTGACGGCTAGTGGCCCCTTTTCCGCGGGCTCCCGGAGGCGCCAACTACAAATTCGTTTAGCGCCTTAAATATAGCTCTACATTTTTGTTTTTCTTTGTAAGTTTATCTTACGAAATCCTTTTCTAATTCTTCTGTTTACATTTTTTTTTTCAATCTGTCTTTTCAAATAAGTATTTTCTGAAAACAGTTAATAGTTCACCGTGCGGGACGGAGTTGGAAACGCACGCAGCTACTGGGAGGTGCAGCCGGGATCGAACCACACTGGACCTGGTTCTTTCTTTTATAATTTTTTACTCTCTGGAATATTCCAGCTCACTCTCGACTGTCATCGTGTGTTTTAATACGAAACATTTCTGAACTTAAGGCGTATACAAATGTAGCGGTAACGGGCTGCGTCGGAACAGTCACCCTTTCGGTCGCCGACGGAGGATGTGTGGTACTTTTGTTAACGTTTTTTGGCACAAGTTCGCCTGGTCAAACGTTTATTTTCAGTTCGGTATCTGTCAACCTTTTTTTTTATCCCTGAGAATAGTTCCTAAGAATTTATATTTCGCCCTTCTCAAATAGGATTTATTTTTCAATACTAGGAAACGTTTTAGACACATTAACATTGCCCTTATCGTACACATATATTCAAAAGTTCTGAACGCTGTCTTGAAATAGAAGCAAGGGCCGGTATTCTCAATAGGATGTTTTTAGTGAAGCATGTTAAAAATAAAATGACGCGTGACATATCCGTAAAAGCTACGAACCTTTGTATGCCTTGAGGGTGTGGTCTGAACTGGGAGAGGGTGGAACGTGGTTTGCAGGGTCGTTTAGCTTAAATTGCATCTCACCCGGGCTTGGTTCCCAACCGCAAAACGTGCCTTTTTCAAAATCGCAGGACAGAGCTGAAACACGAAACACCAAAGATAACGGTCAGTATTATAGAGCCTACATTACATAGCGTTTCCAACTACTGCATCGGTGCCACGTGCTTCATGAGCCGTGTTTGAAACACGAGCAGCGAGGAGGAGGAGAAGGAGAGAGCGTCAGTCGTCTGCGAGGGTCTCCAAGCTTGGCTCGCCTCT
>JABSTQ010003217.1:0-11085 GCA_013358835.2 Ixodes persulcatus
AACAAGTAGACCGTCACCGGTGTCCTTCCTCGCCGTCGGTGGTGCCCGCGAGGACGCGGGCCCCCGCCGTTACCGGGTCCCCTTCGCGCGGATGAACCTGGCGCTCACTCCCCGGCCACGACGACGCCTGCTGCAGAGGCTGCCACTCCTTTCTAGACTTGACAAGGCAAGACATCGCCACCACCGGCGTTCAAGGCCATTCACGCAGCCTTGTGCCGCTACCCGACAGAACCTCTCGGACCACCACCTCACTACCAACACCGTCCACCTTTAAAATACAATACAATGTTTACAAAATCACAGTCCAGCGTGCGATCTTCACAGCCCAGCACGTGCGTGTTCGTCGCTTCGGAAAGCGAGCAAAGCACGCGCCATACGCACGAACGCTCAAAATGGCACCGGCCACAACTCGTTTTTGGAAAGGTCTATAGACGTTTCCACTGTTTACAAAAATCACAGTCCACACGTGTTAAATCACAGTCCAGAACGCGCACGTTCGTCGCTTCGGAAAGCGAGCAAATCACGCGCCATACGCACGAACACTGAAAATGGAACCTGCCAAGTGTCCTTTTTTGGAAAGGTCTATACCAGGACGCCTCTCCGACCCTTACTATAGCCGCCATTTTGGAAAACGAGTTGCGCCACCTATAGACAGCTGGAGTCGTGAATAGTGTACCTAAATCTCGTAATGACAAAAAAAAAGAGAATACTTTCTAGGTGTCTAGAGCTTGGTTTACCAGGGTTTCGAGGCACTATTACACGTCCTAGATTAAAAATTCAACCAGGTCGGTATGAGTGCAAGCCTGAGGTTTTTAAGGGGGATTCAACCACTATTTATTTGTACCCTTTTCCTCATAGATGGCGCAGAATTGTTCCGGAACAAACGAGTTGCATGCTGGCAGCTGCGCATGCAGGTCGGGCGCTCGAGGTGGGCTCGGGCCACGGGCTGTTCGCCGCCGATCTCGAGCTAGATCTTCGCTCTGCGTCCGCCGCTGCCGGAAGCGGCCAACGGGCGGCGCGAGATACGAGCCAGTATCAGAGCCGTTTATTGAGAGAGTTTGGCCATACATTGGTTTGAATAGGCGAGCATCTCGGGCCAACCACAGGCCGCGAAACAGCCCCTAGCGGTGGTCGCGTGCTCTAAATTTGTGCCACGACTATACTTCGTTTCACCTTTTGTGCGAGCGAAGGCAAAACTGGAAGCGCGAGCACGGAAGCTCCGTGCGTTCAGGCTTTGCTCGAGCGCGCGAGCTGGGGAGAAATACAAAAAGCGCTGGTCTCGCGCTTCTAGCTTTGGCTTCGCTCGCAGGTAAAGTGAAACGAAGTATAATTTGAGCCGTGCCGAGCGGAACTCCGCGTCTCAAGACGCTCGCGCACCCCACCCTTTGCACTGCTTTCTTTCAGCCAGTCTCAGGACGCTGTTCTAGCAGTGCAGACAAAGGCATGGGCACGAGCGCGTGGCTTTGGAAAGTGCCTCCTATGCACGAGGTCTCGTACAAACAACAGCGTTTCGCTGAGCTAGGCTCACGCGCCTGTGCCTTTGTCTTCACTGTCGACATTTGTGAGATGGAGTAGAGGTCTCCTGATTGGTCGACGCTTGTCACAAATTTAGTTTACGCTCTAAGCGTGGGGGGAATATTCGGCGCTGGCGGCGGCCTTTGCTCCGCCTATTGTCCAAACTCTCCTAATATACGGCTCTGGCCAGTATCAGGCCAGTATAATACGTAGATTATAGTGGCTTACATAACGTAGAAAAAGTTCTTAACTCCGAATGGATTTGAAGTTCCAAACATGTTCGAAATTATCGAAAGCGCAAGGTGCGGCGTTGCGGCCATTTGGACCAGACTTGTACGTAATCCGTTACAAGTAACGAAATTACTTGTAATCCCTTACATTTATCGGTAATTTAGTAACGGAATAATTACATATTTTCTAGAGTAATTTTAAAGTAATTCCCTTACATTTTTTACGTAACGGATTCCTTGTAATCCGTTACATTTTTTTTCAAAACCAGCCCCCCCCCCCCCCCTCCCCCTTTTTGCAACACCAAGCCCTGAATTTTTTTTTAGACCCTAACAACAATGTCAAAAGATCCAAGTAAACATTTTTACAAAAGAAAGTGTGTGGGGGGGGCATGTTATATCCGCTTTTTTTAGTGTCTGTTTTTTCTTTGCGATCGGAGGCGGGGAGAGGAAGACAACAAGTGATTACATGCCTCTTTGAGAAGCTCAAGGCGGTAAGTGCCCAGACAAGAATTAACAATGTCCTTCTAGGTTATAGTGACTAGGACCATTTTCATAATGTCACAACACGAGCCAACGCTCCGTCTACCCTAAAATTCACTAAAAGAGATGTGATAATATGTGGAGGTGTTATTGCCACAAGCATCCTCGTTCGTCGATGCACACTTATCATCTTCTCTTAGAAAACAGGATGTATTTTTTTCTGATTCTTTCACCTTATTTGACCCTGTTTTAAAAGCTACTTACTTTTTTTGTAGTCCAACTTCTTAGGTTGGCCCACTTTATTTGTGAATTCCATCCAGGTTATCTGCATCTCAGTTACCCATTTTGTGAGTCAGCTTTTTGCGAGCACTTCGAAAATGGTAATAGTCTTCCTTTTTTCTTCTTTCTGTTTTTACCCCAGCAGGACGCATCTTATCTCAAGCAGATATTTTTACAAATAATACATAATGGTGGCTGACGCAGACTTAAAATTCTGGGCTTGAGGAGAGATGGAATCTCATGAGTGGGGCCATAGCGTCGCTTAGTTCTCTGCCCTTCGCTGCCCGTGGCATCAGCGGACGTCTATCTGGAGAACACCGGAGTAAACTGCAGTCGGTCCGTGCTCCGTGTGTTTTTGAACGGCACCAAGAAAGGTACACATAACAAACGTGCGTTTACAGTTCCTTGTTTTAACCAACGTTCCAATTAATTGTTGTTTTGAGTGTCCTGTTGCTTTTTTTTTTCTCGATTACTTATTTTTAAATATTGGAAACTTTTTCTTATGCACCAACGTCTCATCGAAGGCTCGACCTGCTCAGAACCAAAGGGAAGAAGAATATCGAGCCAAACCTTATTTATTATTTAATTATCAGCTTACTGTTACCAACTCTACTAAAACACTAGAATATCAGGCAACGGGTGCGACGACGAAGCTTTGCTCTATCTTCGAGCTAAATAGTACTTCCATTGCTTCGCTGAAAAAGCTCAATGCAGAGCATGAAGCATTCGTGAGGCGCAATATGGCACTCCCATCCAGGGCCTCAGTTCAAAGAGTGTTCAGCGTGGCAGTGAACAAATTGAGTAAGAAATAACGCAAAATGTCTGACGAGACTTTCGAGAGTCAGCTGTTGCTCAAAATACTCAAGGTCAATAAATGGAACAGGTAGCATCCATAAGAACTTGAAAAACCTTCTTCCCTTTGTTTCTTAATTGAGGAAAATATTGTTGAAAGTAACGCCACGAAAGTAACGGATTACTTTTGGGAGTAACGGTCGCTTACTTTCATGGGAGGGTAATTGTAATTGTAATGAATTACAATTTAGCCTCGAGTAATTGTAAATGTAATTCCTTCCTATTTTTCAGTAACGTGTACAAGTCTGATTTGGACCACCACATTGTTGTTGTTGTTGAAGACGTTTATTGATAGGTGAAAATTTCACCAGTCAATTTGTTGGAGCAAGTTTAAAGATGGATGGATAGGCGGGACATTGGCAATTTACAAGTAATAGTATAGCTGTGGTCCCGCCGCTTGGGGTATAAACCCCTTAGATATGAATGTCCAAGCCGGTCTCACTCAGAAATCCGAGCAGACCGGACAGGACCGCGACACGCATGTCTTTGTCTCCCACTGGTTTACACCAGTGGGAGACGTTTAACACATTTAACACGCAAACGTTGTTTTGCAAAATAAAAAAAAAAAAAAATTTTATTTTTTTTATTTTTAGAGCTTAATTCAAAGCTAGAGATATTTAAAAAAATAGAAATAAAGTGGCAGTTTTGCTCTTCCTATGTCCTATATTGGCCTGCTCTTCGTTTGAATATTGGTTTGCAAACCCGCTTCCGGGAGATGGGCAGTAAAGCCCTGGTGTCCTGGGAAAAGTGGCGCCATTCATTGTTGTGGAAATGCTCGAGACACGTGCCGGGCGCCACTTCTGGGAAGAACATGGCGTCTGAAATCTAAAAAAAAAATTGGGTTGTGTGTATGTTTATACAGCCTAGAACTTGGCCTGCCCCAAAGGGGCGACGAGTCTCCCAGCTGTAGATGAGCAATTTAGCCAGTGCAGTAACAACCGCTAGCCTGAGGTCTTTAATGTGCATCACGCAGTAGATACACGACCGCACGCCGGCACGATGCTCGACCAGATAGAAACGGGCAGAGGTGTGGATTGAACCCCGGATCCCTGGGTTCTGCAGCGCGAGCTTTCGCTCCACGTGCTCCGAGCTGGTGTGCGCTAGCCCACTCGGCCACCGAGCTCAGTGCTGCGCTGTTCCGCTATGAACTTCCTAGCTAGAACTTCCCTAGGGCTGCACGTCGGACGTGCCTCGTGCATTGACGCACCTTGCGCTACTTTTGAAACACGAACGGGCTTTAGTGTGAAGAACGCCAAAACGCCCAGAGAGAGACTGGCGGCGAACAAGGTAATCGCGATAAATAATAATATTAAGGAAATTTATGAAGAATAATGCCGTTTCAGTTCACATTTAAAAACAAAGAAATTTTTCTGTTCAGTAAAAAAGTGTTATAATGCAGACGAATGTTTGTTTTATTTTGTCGTCTGCTCTCCGTTCGCGTATCTCTGCTGGGCACGAAGACACGTTGGGAGGACCTTAAAATGATATACAAATAGTCAAATACGGAGTGGCCCTCGACCCTGTGTTTGACCCTGTATTACAAAAAAATAAGCTTAAAAAAATTTAACGCAAAAATGAATTATGCATCGCCGAACGGTGTTTCTCCACCCCATTGTAGTGCTAGAGGTCCGAACCAGATGGCAGAGTTTCAGCACTAACCCTTATCTTTTAAAAAAGTTATGAATGATTTCCTGAAAATTTAATTGGGAAAAGTACTGCTTACCGAGCTCTCAATGGCGCCGCAGTTACCGAAGACGGGCGAAAATGGGCCCTATGTTCCCACTGAAAGTTTCGGAAAATCACTTATAACTTTGCGAAACATTGGCATCTGTTTCGGACCTCTAGCGCTATATTAGGTCGCAGAATGAGCGTTCGGCAGTGCATAGTTTTTTTGTTTTTTTTTTTTTTTGCGGCAAAACAAAAAAAAACACTGTTTTTTGCGTGTTTTCGTTTTCTGGTACACGTTTAGTTTTTGAGAAAAGAGAACCGTGTTTTTTTGACCCGGGTAACTAAACTATGCATCGCAGAAAGCTCAAACGCCGTGTCAAGGTGATACCGGTTGGGAAAGAACGCGGAAGCTTGAGACATGACGTTACCTGGATCAAAAGAAAATCGAGAAAGACGAAACTTTTCCCTGAGCCGACGTCGACCTAAGCATAACATCGCCAAAACAAGAAGTAACACTGTGGGCTTCTGTATCACCTATTTCAGTAAAAAAAAAAAAAAAAAGAAAACTTGTCAGCAAGAAAGAAAACAGTATTCTCTTTCTTTCTGACTAGTGTGTTCCACTTTTATAGATCCTACAAGCCTTCACAATGCCAGTTATTGTTTTTACAATATTAGGCTTAGGTAGACGTCGACTCAAGCAAAATCCGTGTTTTTCAATATTTTCTTTTAGACAGGTAATGTTACATGTTCAAGCTTTCGCCTCTATCTATCCAAACCGCTAGCGTCATATTCTCACTGAGTTTGAGCTTTCTGCAATGCATAGTTAATTTACCCGGGCTGAAAATCACGGGCCTCTTTTCACGAAAACTTACTTAATGCTCTAACCTTGGGAGCTACAGGCCTATACTTCTGCTTTATTAGTAGTGCATTCACTAAATCCTGACAAAGTTGCGTTAAGGGGGATTCAACCGCTCGTCACTCAATGGGCAAATTTCGCTACACAAACCTGAGTTTCAGGAATGCACGATAGCATTCATTCTTTTGGGGGTTACTTATGATAACGTAATGAAGGTTGTACGGCCCTTAGAGTTTTCTTTTAGGGCGCTGGAGATTTTTAATAAAATCCAGAAATATGACCGTTTTGACTGTTTTTAACGCGTTTTGAGGCATGTTTGAAAATGCAATTATTTAGAAGACAAACGTGACAAAACGATGGGCCGTACGTACTAGCGGTGCCTCTAATTTGAATTTTAAGACCATTACGAGAAAGCAAAATATTGTTGTATTTGCGTATTTGTGTAAATAAAATCACCCTGTTAATTTTATTTCCAACTTGTTAAACGAGATGGCGACACTAGTACTAAATGCCTCAAACCGGAGATTTTCTTGCTGTTGCTGTTATTGTTTTTCTCTCGAGCTCAAATTCAACCGCAATGTCTCGTTGCTCGTGGATCGGTAGCACGTGTAGCGCAAGCTCACGCTGTAAAGCTCACTGATCGTGGATTCAATCCACCGCCTCTGCCCGTTTTAATCTGGATGAGCATCGTACCGGCGTGCTGACATGTATCACTATTGCGTGATGCTCGTTAAAGTCGTCAGATAGGCAGCGGTAAACTGCAGTGTCTTTCATCTCCAACGAAGACACCAGATGCTCTCAGAGCTGACTAACTTCCCGCTGTATAAACATAAACACAACAGAATTACAATTGATGGCTCCGTTGGGCGGTACATTTTGAACGTTGCAAACAAGTGTAACTAGTCATCAGCAGACACCTAGCGAAAGGCCTGATAAGGCTCTGAAGTCGATAGTTTTGTTGATTCTATTTTTTGTGTGTGCTATGTTAGCGCGCGTGGACAAACGCTCGCATACGCTACAAGCGTGGCTTGTAAGCACCCTAAGATCGTGCAGGGTTGAACAGAGGTGTCCTAATACGTAGGGTGCCTCAATGTCCTTCTGCTTAGGGTGATGCCACCCTTTTGTAGTACCCGATGCCGACAGCACGCGCTTACGGGTAAAATACAAATAAATCGACGAAAACAAAATGTCGCCATAGCACAGTCAGCGCCACAAACGCGTGCCGGGACACGCTCTTTGACGCGCTTCTGAACAAAAAAAAAAAAAAAAGAAAAATAAAAGTGTGGGGCGAAATAGCTAGGCCAGATGTCTCCACCCTAAGCAAAGCGCACTTGAAGGCACCCTACTAATATGTATTTGGAAATTAAAAAAAAAAAAAAAAGTTGAATGAGTTGCAAAGAAGGCTAAAATACTTATTCCGAACAACATTTATTTTATGAAACATTATTTCAGATATTTTCGTACTCTGTAGACCTTGTTTGGTAGCTAGTGGATATAAAAAACAAAAAAGAAGCATGGTTTTTATTATTTTGAACAATTACAATATATTTTCTTAACCAACAAACAGGTGCTTACTCTTAGATGCAAATTGAATTTTTACGTTAGCGTTTTGGCGCCCGAAACAAATTTTTTTTTTTTGTAAATTTAACACTTCCCGTTTTGCGAATTACTAAGAAAACCAACGGGGCATGAATAGGTAGACGGATTGATTCGTCGAGGGATTGATTGTTGACGAGCGCATACGTCCGAGTGGCGCAGTTGTCGTGTCGAATGCGTGAGCTGGGGTCGGCTGACGTCATTTTGGCACCGCTGACGCGCTTTAGGATCCGCGGAGGTATCAAAGTGAAAAGGCGGGAAGCTTTCGAAGGAAAGAAGATACGAAATAGTCCGCTATGTTTTCAAATGTTCGTACGGAAAAGCTGGCTGTTGACTTTCTATACTTCGTTTCAGCTTCGGTCCGAGCGCGGCCGATGTTATGAGCCGAAGGGCCAATCAAACAGCGAAAGAGTCTCAACGTCAGCGTGCTCTCTGCAGTTGATAGGACCAGCCGGTATTTGCCGTCTCTCTGTGCATTGCTCCTCCGCCGGCTAGCTCTATCAAGCGCAGAGAGCGCACCATGACGTTGTGCCTCTTTCGCTGTTTGATAGGCCCTTTGGCTCATAACATCGGCCGCGCTCGGACCGAAGCTGAAACGAAGTATACCATCTTCTTTTTTGGCCCACTTAACAATATGCGATTAGTAAAGTGTCAATTTAAAATTATTTATCGCAGCCCAAAATTTGTTTCTGGCCCCTTTGAGCCACAATATGGACAAGTGTCGTTACCCTGAGGCGTATACCTTATTTAGTGGCACTAGGGAAAATCATGGCGCAACAGCGCAGCACTGAGCTAGATTACAGACGCCATGTTCTTCTATGTATAGACGCTTTGCAGCCGCTGTGCATGGGCGCCACCATAACCGACCTTCAGTTTTTGTTTCCTCTTATTTTGTTTGCTTCACTTCATCATTGCCATAGCAAGCCAGGTTATTGCCATTTTAGATTCTAATGTGTCTTTCTCCCCAGCATTGGCCTTTGTGGAGGCTCGGCAACGACCGTTTCAATGACTCGGTATCTCGGCAAAAAAATGAAAGGTCAGCAATGGCGGCTGTAATGGCGCGTGTGCAAAGCGTCAATAGTGCCACTAAATAAGCTACGCTTCAGAGTAACGACACTTGTTCATGTTGTGGCTTAAAATCATGGTTGCTAGTTATCTGAAGATTTATTTGAAATCACAGGAAACGCTTTTCCGTCCTGCACAAATGTTTAAACAGTTCGCGACAAAGCAAAGCAATATTATATGAGCTCCCTAACACAGAATATAATGCCGGGGAAGTCGCACTTTTGAATCATGACGATCGGAAGTTGCGTCTACTCTGCACAAGCTCCAAAATGTCGGCGCCCACAACAATGTTGGGGAACAGAGTGCCGATACTCTAAGCGCAGCTCATTTAGTGGCTCTAGTTCTTCCTAGAAGTGGCGCGCGGCACGTGTCTCGAGCATTTCCACAAAAATGATTGGCGCCACTTTTCCCAGCATAGATGGGCTTTACTCCACACAACCTGGGAGCGGGTTTGCAAACCAGTATTCAGACAAAGACCAGGCCGAGATAGGACATAGGAAGTGCAAAACTGCCACTTTATTCCTTTTTTTGTTTTCTAGCTTCAAATTAATCTCTCTCTATCTCTCTCACTCTCTCTCTCTCTCTCTCTCTCTCTCTCTCTCTATATATATATATATATATTTTTTTTTTTTGCAAAACAACGTTTTTGTGTTAAATGTGGTGGTCCAAACGGCCGCAACGCCGCACCTTGTGCTTTCGATAATTTCGAACGTGGTTGGAACTTCGAATTAATTCGGAAATCAGAGCTTATTCTACGTTTAGTAAGTCTCTGTAACCTACGTATGTACTGGCTCGTATCTCGCGCCGCCTGTTGGCCACTTCCTGCAGCGGCGGACGCAGGGCGAAGAAGATCTTGCTCGAGATCGGTGGTGAACAGCCCGAGGCCCGAGCCTACCTCGAGCGCCCGACCTGCATGCGCAGCTGCGAACATGCAACTCGTTTGTTCCGGAAAAATTCTGCGCCATCTATGAGGAAAAGGGTACAAATAAATAGCGGTTGAATCCCCCTTAAAGGTGTGTCCACACGACGGACCGGGCCGCGGACCGATTGATCATGTGATGCGCGGCCCGCGGGCCGCCCGGCTGCAATGAGCATCCACACGGCGGACCAAAAGAGCAGACGACAGAGCGAACGGGCCGGTCTAACCCTCGACCTCACAGCTCCGCCAAACGCATGCAGCGAGCTGCTTTGAGGCTAGTTGTAAGGCCCCAAGATGGAGGTTGAACGAAAGAGACGTTTGGCCGCGGTGGCCCAGGTGTTGACTATTAGGACGAGGAGGACTTAAAGGACACATGCAAAGAAAAAAAACATTTTTTTTTAAACAGCTTAGATGGAAAAAGGACATCATAAAACGATTTTACAACGAAGAAAAAAAATTTTTAGAGCTATATTTACGGCGCTATACGAATTTGTAGTTGGCGCCCGCGGGCGCCGCAGAAAAGTGGCCCTTATTTATCACGTGACGGGCCCATATTTGTCACGTGGTGCTCGCGCTCTTTCGGAAGCTTCCTATGGCCTCTAAAAGTAACTTATTCATCTTTGTTTGAAGTATAACAAAAAAAATAAGGTTAATAAGTAACTTTAAGAGCCCAAAGGAAACTTCTGAAAAAGCGCAAGCAGACGTGATAGACCTGTGCGCCGGTCAGATGACGGCGGCGGCGTCCCGAACCAGACGGACTTGTGCGGCGGCGACGACGGCGGCGTGGAGAAACGCGTTGAAGCGGCGTTCGCACAACGCTCAGCGTGCGGCGGCGGAGTGGCTTTACGGCGCCGGCGACGCAGGGCGGTGGCGCGCGGGCCTACCACGTGACCAGCGGCAGCTCCGACGGGCGCCAACTACAAATTCGTATAGCGCCGTAAATATAGCTCTAAACATTTTTTTCTTCGTTGTAAAATTGTTTTATAATATCCTTTTTCCATCTAAGCTGTTTAAAATTTTTTTTTTTTTTTTTTTTCAGGTGTTCAGTTGTAGTACCTGTGTCCTTGCTGTTGGATGACGCTCCTGGCACGTCGGTGTTCAGTTTGGTCGAGTGGCAACTTTGATCGACTGATGCCGTCTTGTAATACAACGTCATGTGCGGCCACTGACATCTTATGCACTGAAGCTGCAGGGCTGGCTTCTAATCCGCAAATTTTCCTGGTAGTTTTCTGCATCAATGCAGCAAGCTCGGGCATGAATTGCTTACGTGGCTGTGCCTTTTGCTGTACCGTTGACTTGATAGCTGGCAACAATGTTTGTTTGTTATCCAAGAAATTTTACTTCCATTTCGTAATAGCTATTTCTTCTGCATCCCTCTACCACTGCAACTTCTGTAAGTCTCGCTTGGCAAAGTGATGTCTGGCGATGATTGGAGTCCACTTTTGACAACAACCCAACCATTCTATTTCTTCAAGTCACTTACCGGCATTCTCCCTCAAAGTTGGAAATTGTGTGCTTCGTGGCGTGGACACAAATAATTAGTGTCAGCAAAATATTAGGTATTGTCCTTGGATGACAACCGAGACCAAATCAACTGTCCTTGCATTGCCGCTCACCTGCTTTGT
>JABSTQ010003218.1:0-31943 GCA_013358835.2 Ixodes persulcatus
TAGTGCGTGCGTCATTGCACACGTCCCGTCGCAACCATCTGGCTGACTAAATGTGTGTCCAAGTGCGTGCGTCATTGGGCACGTGACGGTGCAGCCAATGGGGAGAAGGTGGCGCCACGTCATGGGTGTATAACATGAGCGCGCTGTTTCCCGCGCGCCACACACCGAATCAGCAAAAATAACGCATGTCGAAAAAATAAATCGAAAACTTTTCACCAAAAGGACTGCAATGCTTTCATATTCGCACACGTAAGCAATCAAAAGTGTCTGTGCGGAATTTTCTTTTGTATTCTTTTGCCGCAGCCCCTCAGACACATGTATGCCTGGAAATAAGGATTATTATTATTATTAACTCACGCACACAATATTTATTTTTATTTTTACAACATGTTCACGGGAGAGCCGCCAAGCGGTCTGGACCATCTAAAGTTCAGTGTGTCTTCACGTTCCTATAAGGCCCGTTTACACACGTGCGTCCGTAGCGACCGGAACGACTGGAACAACCGAAACGACCGTTCCAAGGGTCTCCAACCGTCAGTTGCCATAGCGACGGAGGGACGCCCGCACGTGTTGTTCACGACGCAAGGAGTTGGAGCGAGCCCAACTTTGCCCGCTGCGTTGGAAACAACCGCAACGACAGACCAATCACAGGTCGAGGAGAACTGATCGCGCGCGTTGCATGCCGGTCGCGGGCCGGCTCCTTCTAGCTCCAAACATGGCGTCGCCGCGTCGGTGGTGATCGTCGACGTGGACGGCGTGGTGAAAGCTCATCGTTCCGCGTAAAAGCGCTACCCTTGACTGTGAATTTTCGTCGTGTGTCGCTATGATAACCCAGCACGTACTAGAAGGGAAGATCCACCTACTCGTGCGGCGATGTCGTGGCGGCACTCTCAAGACAGCAGAAACGCCCGTGCCGTCATGTTTGTTTACTTCGACTACAGTGGTGCTTTCTAAGCATTTGTGTCCTCGAACATCGCCCGGATTTTTTATTTGGCGCATTTCATGCGTGTGCTCAAGTTCAAGGTATTTCTGGCGCGTACCGTATAAAGGATGCGAATTTTCACGCGTTTTCATCACCGGAAAAAAGTGATTAGTGTTAGCAATCCTGAACGCTCGCAACGTCTATCTGATCACACAATCATATTTTTACGTTGCTATATCGCTGCTAAGATTCAGTCGTCTATTATAATCGTAGAAAAGGCGTGTGGCGAGATTTGTACTATTCGCAAAGTCGTGTATTGGTCTTGATCGTCCAAGACGGCGTACTGCATCTTTTTCTGTTTCTTTTTTTCATCCACTGTACCCTGCAAGCCTATCATGAAAAAAAAATAATAATAAAGCTTTAGGCTATAGAAAACAGTGTCTATATTCTGTTACGGGATTGAGTGGAAGTGCGTCCCCTTTTTAGAGGCGCCGCTGAAACAGCTGACGGCTGCGTAGAAGCGGTCGCCGTGCTGACGACCCGCTGCGCTTGTTGCACTGGTTGCAGGTGTGTGTACGCGCGGCGCAGAGCGGTCGTTCCGGTCGCTCCGGTTGCAACGGACGCAGTCGCATGCAACCGACGTGTGTGAACGAGCCTATAGCCGTCTGCACGTTCACGTTCAAATGGGAAAACACCGTAGACCGTCTTCTCTTTTCAAATGACACCGAAGCGAAGCAGGCACGCGTAGCCAGGGGGGGGGGGGGGGGGCCTGGGGCCCGGCCTTCCCCCTAAATCTTCCATTTTGCTGAGACCTCCTCTCCCCCCTCCACCTCATACAGCATTTTGTCATGGGCGCCCCCCCCCCCTCCCCCCCGAAACAAAATCCTGGCTACGTGCCTGAACCGAAGACTACATGAAGTGGTGACAACTCAGCCATTTTTCCGCCCAATCGTTTTTTTATACATTTTGAAGTGCGCGCAATCCGGTGTCACTCAGCTCGAGCCCGTAGCTTTGGCTAGTGCATAGACGCCATTTTACCGCCCAAATGACGCACCGAGTGCGCGAGAGCGTCATGCGCTGGCACATTCAGAGCAACAATAGATGTCTTCACCCTGAGACAGACAGACATGTAGGCAACCTATAGGCTAGAGTGAACAGGCATGATCTCTTACGGCCATTGCACCGGGAGTAGTTCCTCCCTGCGGCGGCAGCTTGGAGGGGTCGCTGTAACCCTACCGCTCCTACAGTGCTTTAATTCCTTCTGAGTTGGATAAGTTTGTAGAGTAATTGGACCTACAGTTCGTGAGGCCAGCTGCCTTCAGGGACTTATGCGGAACACGTCTTTCTCTTCGTCTCCTTAAGAAACAAGTTTGTATAGACAAGAATTTAATTATTGTAAACCGAAACTTATTTCAATCTGCTCACTACAGTTATTTCACGCAAGTATAATTACACACATTTTCAATCGCATTGGTCGGGGAACAGTTGTTCAGGATGGCGCAGGTGGCGTTGGGCATGGTTGTGTGGTCGCACCCCTACGTGGCTAAAGAAGTTCCATTGCTCCTTGGCGAGAGTGAAGGCCACAAGGAAACCGCTCTCTAGCCCGGTCATGGAAGAACATGGCAGGGCAGCACTGAGCATCTCGCTTGATTTTATTTCGCAATACTCATTGCGGGGACTCAGAAAAACGAAAGAGAAGAGCGAGGAAACTTCACGAGTTGTGATCCTGGACCGGCTTGCTAGAACAGCGTCTCAGCTGAGACTGAGTGAAAGAAAGCACTGCAAAAGGTTGGGCGCACGACTGTCTTGAGACGCGGCTTGAGTCCCGCTCAGCTCGAGCGCTGGTTTTGGCATTGCTTTCTTTCCCAAAGTCTCAGCTGAGACACTGCTTCTAGCGAGTCTGACCTGGCTGCTTATAATTAGTTGTAAAGGACAAGAGTCGTGGTTGGTGTAAACGCAAAGTGGAAGCCTGGAGTCGTTGCATTATTAAACCAACACCATGAAAGTTGATCGTCTGACATTGTTCTTGTTTGAAAAAAATGAAATAAAAATTAATCCAAAGAAAGACGACCGTAGTGAGGGTTTCGCACATGTGCAACACTTTTGATAGGGCACTGCATGGAAAGGGGGTTTATGAGACCCTTTTCCTGAGCCTCAGATTTGAACCACGATGACTGGCTGTTTGTTGCCTTACCATGAGGACCAGTCACTGCGGTTTACACATAACACTCTCCGTAAATTTTCTACAAGTAGAGTAACGTTAAAACTGATAATCTAACATTCCTGCACGATGGCGAACAAAACAGAACCAGAGCGGTTGGAAAGCTGGAACCTTAAAAAGAAAAATGTCGGGTAACAATCTTGGAGTGAAGGAAAAGAAATTCCCCTTTTTCGTCACCATCATATGGAGCTCAATATTCGCCCCTTTCGTGGTGTCGGAACATGGCAGGGAGCATTGAATAGCTTATTTATAGGCACTATACCTGTTTTCACCCCAAGAACCGAAGTAAAACAAGTCCGGCTCCTCGCGGAGCATTACTGATTTCCCACTTCATGTGGATAATTCAGACACATGTAGGTGAATTTTAGATTAGATATATGTTATCTTACAAAGACGCACACGTTCCAAACGCCAAAAGCGTCGCTTTTTCCTCCGACAACCAAATCTCTTAAGAACTACTTCGCACCGCGTATGAACAATGCGCAAAACTTGCTTTTTTCTTGAGGTGAAAACGGGTATTGGCGACGTGCGCGACCGAAAGCGTCGCTGTGGTCGGCCTTCCACGATTGGCCGAACGCTGACTATGACGTCAGAAAAGGATTTATCATCGACGGAAATAAGAGGAATGAAAGAAATTTAATTTTGACGGTGTTGGCAGTGTTCCTTTGAGAGCGCAATGATTTCAAGCTTCCACCATGCTATTTACAAACACCATCGAACTTGCTGTTTGCAAGGTAATGATGTCACAAGGGGGAACCATAGGAGGGCGCCACCAAAACATCTCGCCGCTAATAGATGTTTTCGAGAACTTGCTCGTGACCCTTGTTTTTTTCTTCTTTTTCTTGCAAGATTATTTACTCATTGCAAGAACGAGGAAGTAGCGCGAGGAAATATTTGAGTAGAGAATCCTCTGCATCAGGGACAGAATCCCCCCAGCGCCACTTTTCCTGAACTTCTCAACCTCGAATTTCAGCCACCTTTCAAAAGATGGCGCAAGTGCGCGTCGTCTGCTACAACATAGGTTATTTTTATTATTTAGGACAATTAGTATGCTTTAAAAAAATTACAATCATAGAAAGTGATTTTAATTAGAACGAAAAAAGCTCTAATTAAAGAATCGTTGTTTAAGTAGCTGCCCTCTTCTTTGAAACCGGTTTCTTGCGTACAGAGTCGAGCTTCAAAATAGTCCCATGATTTAAACATATTTTAAACAAATATGAATATGAGTACGAAAAAATCACGCGTCTAGTGAACCAGCTCAGTTCCTCTAGCATACAATTAAAAAAAAATTAGGTCAGATGCCAGAACGCTGTCTGAGAAAACCAAGAACGCGTTAAGGAAATTCTTAGAAATTTTACCATAATCAAGTAGTGTTTACAAGAAAACGGCTGGCGTTGCACTTCTAATATTTTGTATTCTGAGTTCCTATGTTTACCACAAGCATGCCCTTAAATGTCGTTGCTGCGTTATGATGTGAAACTGAGTTACGAGACTTCAAAATCACATAAAAAAGGCTCTTTTTGAATAAATATTACAAAAATGTGAGCCTGCTAATTAACAAAAACACGTATGCACAGAACTAGACGAGTCCTTCTTCTATTCAATAAAAAAATAAGAACGTGTCTTGGATGCGTTGCAAGTCTAGAAACTTGGAATGCATAAAGGTATGTCTTTGAAAATATCAAAACTTGCACTTTTTGTTTTCTTATTGTGCGTTAAGTTTAGAAAAATGCGTATCATATTTTGCACTAAAAGAGTGATGATGAATTGGCTATTTATTTGCAAAAAGAACGAAATACGTAACACGCGCACAGACGCGACATTTGCACAGCAAACAGGAGCGTTAGCAGAGCTGCCACCGGTATTATAGTTGGGGCCGTGGGACCGCCGCCTTAAGTACTTAGTAGAGGTTCTTTACTGGCACCCGAAAATCAGTTTTAGGGCTATGTTGCATGTGATTGCCCACTTTTTGCTTTTGCCAAGCATGGAGTTGCAGATACTCCGTATTCGGGTTAGTGACGTGTGCTCGTTGAATGACTCGCATAGGTCGTTTCAGTTGTCTACACTCTTAAAAAAAAAAAAAGGAGTCTGCACGACTCCCTCTGGGGGGTATTTGCGCGCCGCAGATTCGACACCTTTTTGACTCCAGTTTGTAGAGTCCCTCGACTCTTTTTTTAAAGAGAGTCTCCACGACTCCCTGTTGGGGGGGTCTTTGCGCACCACACATTTGACTCTTTCTCGACTCTTGTTAGTAGAGTCACTTGACTCTTATTTAAAAAAGAGTCCTGTGACTCTCATCACACTGGAGTCATGGTAGTGTATGGAAGACTCCAGGTGACGTAGTCAACTGTGACTCTTTAACGACTCTTATCTAACGGAGAAAGAGAGTCACTGGACTCTTTCCTGGTAATCCCAGTGACACTGTAAGAAGAGTTGGGAGGACCCTCCGTTTATGAAGAGTCCCGTGACTCCTATGGCAAAAGAGTCATGGGAGTGTATGAGCGACTCTCAGAAAGATACTCAGTGCTGACTCTCACTTTGTCTGGAGTATAGCGGCCCTAGTCAAGTGTCCGTTTGTTGAACAAAGGGAGGCATTGTGATCGTTAGGAAACTTCTTGCCGCCTGCGAGGTTAAACTTGAATTTCCCTAAAAAAAGAGTAGTAACATCAACAGTGTGAAAGTATAAAAGTTGAAATGGAAACTTCGATTCCACCTAAAAGAAGCGGTAACATCAATTGTCTGCAAGTGTAAACGTCGAAATGCAGAATATCTTACAATTTCCTGTAATGAAACATGGAAAATGAATGCTGATGGTCCTAACGATGCTGAACTGAATGCTGCTCTAAAATTTGTCATGAAACACAACAGAAGCTTTTGGAATTTGCACACTTCAAAAAAAAGTAAAAGTTTTTTTTTTTAATCGGCAGCTTAACTTTCTATTAGTTTGATTACACTTATCATTTACAATAGGTTGTATATCTTTTTAATGGCAAGAGCTGGTGTGAACCAGCATGTTTTGTTGCTTCATGACTGCTTTGCGTAGACAGGTGGGTGGCAATAAATTGCAGGAATCTTCAAATTTAACAATAAAGATAGCTGTTTTGTCTCAGCTCATATCACTGCCATTTGTGCACATGCAACTTCATGAGTCCTACCATGCAGGTACTGCAAAACAAACCACAAGTATTTAAAACAATTACTTTATTAGAAACTGATGTGATACATTGTGACTCAAAAGCCTGCTTCGGCTTATCACAGGTGTTTTATCACAATAACTAAACAAATAACATCATAAGAAATAAGACTAATACACAAAACTGGTTTAATTATTAGACAAGAATGAAAATAAATTACAATGACAAGTTTTGTGAAGGCTTGCTTTGCCTGCTTGGTACTATATTTCTCTATGGCAGGGGTGGCACCCCTTTAACCCATTCCACCGTATCTGTTTCGGCTCCGGAATGGCCGATTGAAGCCACAATAGCTGTCACGTGCAGTTCCTCGAGTGACCGCTGCGGGAGAAATGGCGGCGTTGTGATCGCCATTTGGCGCTTCAGCTGTGCTCTTTGGAACGCACAATTATGAAACGAAAATATAGATGGCGCTTGGAACGACTCCAGGCGGATTGAAGTGAGTGAAGGGGGGTACCCCCATCCGCGGGAGTTCCACAACTGAGGTAATCTAATAACGTTGCTGCTAGCCAAAGCCGAACGCGGTATGCCAGGTCAGCCGCCTCCGCCGGTGCGCCGCTGGCAAAGACGACGAAGCTGAGACATGCCGACGGCGATCAAGCAAGCAACAAAAGCCCCTCTATCCTGGGAAACATGAAGGGGCTTTAAGTAACAGCACCGCGGGACGACTGCAACGGCGGCATTTATCGGGGTAAAAGGCGCGGAATAAGCAAGACCAATTTTTATTTGAATCATAACACGCGATATCCAAGTTGGGGACCACATACCTTTGCTGGGTCTTTCCTGTGAACTTTTTACAGAGACACGGGGTGCCGCATTCAGAAAACAGCTCAGTTTGCAAAATATGGGGGCCCTGAAAAGGGCCGTTTAGACTGCTACCAGAACCTATAACTGACGTAACGAGTACTTGACAAGCGGTTGGCGCATAAGTCGTCTTTATGCACGCAGGCGTGCGACGGGCTCAGCGCAGCGGATCCCTCAAAGTCACCGGGGTCGTCAGAATCTTCGTCCTCCGCATTATCGGGAAGGTCTCTGTCTGCGTCGGGGCTGTAGATTTTGGCGGCCGCGGCGACGAATGACTGGAATCTATCAGTGTTTCCGCGCGCCTTCTCTCTCTTCCAAAACATGAACTTTGCAAGGTGACCAGTGAAATGGTGTCTCTCGCGCCGTCCATATGGAAGAAAGTTCTTGGCGTGGGCCCAGGTGCCCTCCACCGTATTGGTGTGCGCACCAGTGTTCGGATCTACGAAGTGCAGCTTGTGGTTGACGGTGAGGTGCGTGAAGCGAGCGTCATCTGCAAGCTTGCGATAGCCAGCCCAACAGACAGTAATTACTCTTGTTCCAGGGCGGACCCACCCGGCTATTAGCCCTTGCAGGGTTTTCGCGTCACGGGTCTTCACGGGAACAAGAAAGCAGCACGCGCTGCCACGCTCCACATTGCCGAAAACCCACTGGCCAGGCCTTAAATACCCGCGATGGTACTTTCGCCGGCCGAACATACTCTCGTCTAGTTCTACAGTCACGCCTTCGCCGCCAATCATCTCTGAATGCGTAAAGACGGCATTTACCACAACCCCCCGACAAAGGCTCGTCCAATCAGTTAATTGTCTTATATGCGACATCAGTCTCCCGCTGAATGACGGCGCACGGTATAGGTTCTGGCACCAGAGGTAGGTGATTTTCATGAATTGGGGAAGCGTCAGGTGCGATCCCTCGAAAAAGGAACCGTTCCGTACCGAGACGTCGCCCCGGCACTGAACCTTGACCGGCTTCCTCTTGGGCACCACGAGTCATCCACACACCGCACCTCCACGAGTAGCCATCCGCAGATCTAGCGCGGACTTGCAGCGTCATCGCAGCTTCGCACTCTGGGCACGCGCGAGAACCCAGGAGCAGGCCCATGCCCTGAAGCAAATTAATTGCTTCAAGAGGGTCTTTCATGGCGTCATGAAGACGGCACAAGTTAAACGCCATGGCACTGCGATGCTCGCCTCTGGAAGAATAAAGCGCCGAGGGGGCTAAACGAGCAGAACTGCGCGCTTCTTTGCATTTATTTTTTTTATTTCATCCACCATTTTATACCTCGTAACACCATTCTAACAAACTCATTGGTTAATCGGTCGGACCACACCATCGCGTGACAAAACAAACGCCAATCGCATGACCAGAACGGTTGCCACGGTCGGCATCGTTACAAAGAAGAGAACAGTCGGACCCAACAACAAAATGAAGTAACAAAGTGAATAAAAATATAAAAAATAAGGAGGTATACACGTTAGATTCTCGGGCGGCGTGTTCTTTGATGAGAGGTGTTGCTCGCAATGTTCCTTGTTTGTTTTCTTCTTTGTTTCTTTACCCTAGAGGATAGCCACGACCCTTATTTGAAGCTGATTTGTTAATTCAATAACAAACAACGCGTTGGAACGAAGGAGGGAGGGAGTCTTGGCGTCAGAATTGCTTGCGTATATATACCACCAAGAAGCACAACAGGCTTACAACGCCTAGAAGGCCTCATTGCTTCTTTGGATGCACCTTACATACTCTGTGGAGACTTCAATGCGCATAGTCCAACCTGGGGCAGCTCTCATACATCAAAGAGAGGACCAATGTTAGACTCTATGCTCACTTCAAACAACCTTTGCATTCTAAACGATGGATCTCCGACATTCCTTTAAGGAGACGGATACAGAAGTTGCTTAGACTTGACCATTTGCTCTGCAGGCTTGGTAGCTCAAACCAATTGGTATACCGATTGCGATACCAGGGGAAGCGATCATCTACCTATCTACATAAGTCACACCAAATTACATCCCTTTGTGAAACATAGACATGCAGTTTTACCTGACGGGTTCAAGTTTCGTGCACTGAATGCTGATAAAATGACAAATTTGAAGACACTAGATGATTTCGTTTCTGGGATAAAAATTACCCTGAGAAATCATCACAAACATTAAAAGAAGGACATCTAGGGGTAGATCATGAATACCAGAAATTACGTGCTCAACGCCGTCAAGCGGAACGAAAAGCTCGAAAGAGCGGAATACTTGAAGGTCAGATGAAAGCCAGACGAATTCAGACGAAAACAAAACACGAGCTCGAATATTTGGAAAAACGCCGATGGAAGAGTCTTTGGCATTCAATATTACCGAACACCCTGACAATACAAGCATGGCGCATAGTTCGCTCATTAAAATCGCCGGTGTTACAACGCCAACCATTGCACGCGCTGGCACTTCATCGAGGTGTCAGCGATATGAATATAGCCGAAGAATTTTGCAGAGCAGTGACGCAACACGTATCTGCAGTCATAGCAAACACGGCTCAGAAAACCCCATCCCCGCAGCTATCAACAGCCTACAACCTAATGGTGAATCTGCCATTTAACAAAAGTGAACTGAAATGGGCATTGAGAAAGCTCAGGCGAAAAAGTGCCCCAGGACCTGATGGTATCACTCCGGCTGCACTAACGAATATTGAGAAGCACGCTATGTCCTTTTTACTAGATATGTACAACCAATGCTGGGCTAGTGGTTGTATACCCCTGGTCTGGAAAGAAGCAATTTTAGTGGCTGTTTTAAAATCTGGAAAATTTCCTCTAAGCATCTCATCTTTTCGTCCAGTGAGCCTCACCAGCGTGTTGATGAAGACGATGGAACATATGGTCTCACAGCGACGAAAATGGTGGTTAGATTCCAGTGGAATATTGCCTTTCCAAATGACCGGTTTTAGGCGGAATATGTCAGCTATGGATTCTGTGCTCTATCGTGTGACCTGTGTAGAACACGAGCGCAGCATTCGCAAAATCACAGTAGCAGTGTTTCTAGACATTCAGCGGGCATTTGACACTGTTAGTCACTGCCATGTTATCGAACAGCTTCGGCGACTAGAAGTAGGTGACCACCTAGTGAACTGGATGAGGGATTTCCTCCATGATCGATCGGTGTACGCACGGACGCCCAACGGTTTTACATCAAAACACTATGTTTCACAGGGAGTTCCTCAAGGAAGCGTATTAAGTCCCCATTATTTAACCTTGTATTGACAGAGCTCCTTGGTCTACTACCAGATAATGTATCAATTTCCAAGTTTGCTGATGACATATCTATTTGGTCATCAGATGCTAATCCCAGTGTGATTCAGACTCGTCTCCAGACTTCACTTTTAATAATGGACCTCTTGGCGAATATGTGCTGCCTCCTAGACACGCGACTGGGTTCGAGGCTAAGTGGCAAGAAAACAACGCGCGCGCAAGGCCTCTCCCACCCGTTCCACACCCAAAACGTCAGCTACATCCTGTTCACCCATTGAGGCGCTGTGACCTAGATACGGCTCCCCCAAACTCGCCTTTGTCCCCATCGTGCGTAATCTTCCGCCCCGAAGTCGACACAACGAAACCATCTTCCCTCTTTGCTCGGCCAGAAGGAAGAGAGAGAGGGTACTGAAACTATTTACTCTCGAACCGATGTTTCTACAAAAGGTCCATTCCACAACCCGGGCGATAATAGTCCCGACAGCCGAAGGCTACACAAATCACCGGCATGATTGCGGTGCACGTCGTAATCTAGAATGGGCGTCGTCAGTACGTTGACTCGTGTTCACCTTGTTCGCAACATCAAAACTTGAGTCTCGAGGGTCTCCAAGGCGCTCAAAGGCGAGAAATGCAAGATGGCGGATTGTTTGGAACTAGATACTCTCGAACCCAGGCGCATGAAATACTCCGCGCATGCGCACCGCGTATTTCTACAAAAGGTCCATTGAACAATTTCTCATTGAACGAGGTATGTCGACCTCTACTGAGAAATCTGCGATCCTTCCATTTACACGACGAAGACTCACTAACTTTGAACTCACGCTTGGCGGGAAACCTTTGCCTTTGGTGAAGGTTCATCGTTTCCTTGGGGTGTACATTGACCGAAACCTGTCTTGGACAGCTCATGTCAAATATTTAGAAAGAAAGATAGCGTCATACGTCAATATCTTACGCTGCTGCTCTGGAACCAGATGGGGTGGCCTTTCGAAAGCACTTTTAACTCTCCATGGAGCACTCGTTACACAGTCCCTTTCGTATTCGCTTCCAGCATTATATGTGGGCTCTCCCTGACTCTTGAAACACGACTAAAACATCTGATAGCCCGCAGCCTACGAATCTGCTTGGGAGTACAAAGAGCCGCAGCAAGTTCATTGGTGGTTGCAGAAGCTCACGCCCTCACAATACCGATTCTACGTGAGCGGGAAACTCTCCGACATTTCATTCGCCTTCTTGCACGACATCATGATCCCCCACTCGTTGCAACTATCCGTCGTAGGACGTTTTCCAGTGTGCATAAGGTAATAATGGCTAATACAAATATAATTCCCGAAAACTTCGCACTTTCATATGAATCTCCAGCTGCGCTTTGGACATTCTACTCTGCAAATATTTCTACATCAGTACCTGGAATTGTGAAAAAATCGACTTCACACCACACCACTATGAAGCAAATGACACTTTCAATGCTTTCTGAAGCCCCAGATGACGTTACAGCGGTCTACACGGATGGGTCAACAAGCGATTTATCCTCCACAGCCGCCTTTATAATTCCGTCTATAAAAATAGAAAAAAGCTTCTTACTTTCACACAAGACAAGCTCAACTAACACATAACTTTTTGATATTTTACAAGCGGTTCCCTACTTTACTCAGAAAACAAGTATTACCAGTTGGACTCACGAATTCAATGAGTGCTCTGAACATGATAAAATACATATCACCAACAAGTTCATCTATTGCCATTAAGATTTGTTTCCACTTTTGAGAGCTATTGAAACTGGACATAAAATTAATTTTCAATGGATCCCTGGACACTGTGGCATTAAAAAAAAAACGAAGCGGCTGATCTGGCAGCCCAAAATGCTCACAATATGAATACCAAGACTGCAATTACTTTCACGAAAGGGGACACATTAAACCTGCTCAGAAGGACGTCAATACAAAGATCCCAGGCAACTTGTTTTAGAACGCTCCTCAAAACTCCCATCTCGAACGGATTGAACTTAAAATTTTGGATGCCAAGACACATTTCAAGAGCTTCTGAAACGTTGATACACAGACTTCGATTGGGTGTTCCTTTTTGGACAACATTTCCTACATCGAATACGACAAGTTACCTCCCCTTTGTGCACCACATGTGGCGAAATAGAAGACGCAGAACACATCCTAATCAACTGCCGAAGGTATACAGATGAACGAGACCATCTTCGAGAACAAAAGTCCACTGTCGATAACCGCCCATTGTCCCTCTGAACGCTCCTTGGTCCATGGAACACACCAAGGACTCAACAAACTGTGATCGGGTATCTTGTAGATTATCTGGAGGAAACAAAACTAAGTGAGAACTATTGACAAGAACAAATTTCATGGATGGTAGGCGACTGGCATGCCGTTGCTGTGCTGCGGCCTATTTTTGGAAGGGACAGGAGACCGTTTTGGAAGCTGTCGGTCCGAGGACCAGTTAGCATGAATACCTCCTCATACTGAGGACGGGTGCTTAGTCCAGGGACGGTGCCTCCCACCAGGGATGGGCAGACGTACTGTGACGTCGGGTTTTGGACACTGTACATACGTAAATGATTATTTTATTGTATATATATATATATACATATTCTTTTCTCTCTCTTTTTTTGTCAAGTTTATATGCTGCTTACAATTCCAATCAATAGTCTGGAGTAGGCGGCGCTGGTCCTGCAGCTGCTAAAATATTCAATTGGAACGTTTTTATTTTTAATAAATATTTATTTTCTCTCATCGTATTTATTAAAATCTCAAATATTATGAAAACTATGGCGAAAATATTAGTGCGCATGTTTTTGTTTTCTTATTTCTATTAAACAATTGGGCTCCAATCCACGCTGTAAAGGTGGTTGGCCAGCGAAGCTGTGATATCACCTGCAACGATTGCCCACTGCACTATACCAAATGCCGAGCTGTTTGTCGCAGCACGCCGCCGCTGGTCGTATCGCCGTTTCTTTTCCCTTTGCCGCTCCTCGTATCCACGCTACTCCTCGGGAGTCCGTTCTATGTGTGGCCTACCCACAGCGGTGCTGTAGCAACAATGAAATCAGTTGCTATACTCTGTTTTACCTATAGACCTTTTCCGCTTACTCTCGCCCCCGACCGCCAAGTAGGCACATCCGGTATGGGCGACGAAAAATATTAAAACGTTTCAACCTGAAAATAGTAAAAAAATAGAGGGGAGAGAAAACGAGAATGGGTGACGGTTACGCTTTTCTCTTAAATGCATTCTATATATATATATTGGCGTGGCGACGGCAAAACAATGTTTTCGCCCATACTGAAAGTGACGACAGTTCAAGATGGCGGTGCCCTTGAAGAAAGGGTTTATACGTCCAAGCGCAGCGGATGTTACGAGTCATCGGAGCCAATCCAAGGCCGTGTGAGTGTCACGAGACCTTAGAGAGGGGGCATAGTGAGGAGCGGAAAGCGTATCACGGGTAGACGGGCTACGTCCACAAAACCGGATTGGCTAGGATAGCTACTAGCGTCCGCTGCGTCCGGACGTATGGTGAAACGGAGTACAGATGTTTGCAAAAATCGCCTTCTTCGCGCCGCCATCTTCTGCTGGGCTGTACAGCACCTTCTGAGTATGCGCCGTTGCTCTGCTGTGGGGTATATCAGACGATATATGCATGCGTCCACAGCTCAGAGACTCAGCATTTTTCGCCCGGATGATAAACGATGCAAATGTCTATAGGCGGGATATTTAATATATGAAAGGCTAGTGACGTTACTCCCACGTCGCAAGGAGCCGTCACCGCGGCAGCTTGCGCAACAGTGATCTTTACTGGGAAACGTATGCGGCCAGCGCTACGCGCTTCGCATTGTTTTCAGGAGTGCCTTATCATCAATTATATAAAATCCCTCTATACTGGGAAAAGTGACGCCATTCATTGTTGTGGAAATGCTCAAGACACGTGCCGCGCGCCACTTCTGGGAAGAACATGGCGTCTGAAATCAAGCTCAGTGCTGCGTTGTGCCGCCATGATCTTCCCAAGGGTGGCACGTTGCACGTGCCTCGTGCATCGACGCACCTTGCGCTAGTTTCAAAACATGAAGGGGCTTTACAATTATCTGGTTCGGATGCTTGCTTTGTGCTTGTTTATTATTGAAACGAATGCTGTGTTGTATGTTGTATGCGCGATGTATGCACTTTCCGCTTCAACCGCTAAAGGTTGCTTTTGTGTGTGTGTGTGTGTGTGCGTTTTTTTTGTTTTTTTTTCGTGGGGATGCCGACACGAAAAAATTCGGCGAACGAGTCATGCACAGCTTCGCTATAAAAAGTGCTATCACTCACACCTTCTATTAAAGAAAGATGAAGATTGAAATGATGCGTCTTCTATGCTGTCTCACGCAGATAGCACTCGCAAGCACGGGATTTCTTGTTGCAAGCCACGTCGTTCTCCCTCAAGACCGAGCCGTCACCCTTCCTCCGTCAAACAGCAAGGTAACGCAGGCGGTGGGCGAGCAATTACGCTTCCTATGCTACAAGCCCATCAGCGACGACGCAGCAACTTTCACCTGGCACTTTAATTCGTTCGAAATTCCGCCGGACCCTGGACTTCAAGACGGCCTCTACACATACAAAATTACGAACGGACACCTCCAACCGAGTAACATTTCGTACAGCGTCTTAGCCATGGGACACTTTAAAAGAGCACATGCGGGTAACTACAGCTGTCACGTTTTCAGTGGAGGTTCTCTCGAGCAAACCCTCCAGATACAACTCGACGTTGTGAACAACGACAACGTGCTGATTCCGTCCACAAAACTACAGTGGCGATCCATGCGGTACGGAAGAATCGTCACTTTCGGCGTCGTGTCTAAACTTCGAGATGCACCGTGCGATGACGACGAACAGTGCGCCAGTGTGGATCTGGTATCTCTGTGCCACGAAGGGAGGTGCATCTGTGCTCCAGGGTACTACCTCAATGACACGACTTGCATGAAGTCTGTGGGACTCGGGAGCCGCTGCGGGATGCAGTCCGTCTGTCATGTCCCGAGTCTTGAGTGTAAGGACGGTCAGTGCGTGTGCGTTGAAAACGCGGGTAACGATGACCCAAATGACGAATGCAACGTCGTCAGCACGTCTGGGCTCTTCACTAAAATCGTACTCTACGCGGCGCTGGCTGTTATTTGCAGCGCAGTCCTCTTTCTCGCCGGCGCCGTTATCTTCTGCGAGAAAAAGTACAACCTCAAGGAACAGTTCCAGGGCGCCTTCTACGTCAACTGCAATATACTGTGATGTATTTTGTACGGTCGCAGCATGCGCTGCGCGTTCAGCGGCCGACGGCAGTCAATAAACGCACTTATACCTGCTTGACGCCGCAGTCCTCTGGACGATGACACCTTGTGTGGCGTTCCGATTGTGATACGGTGAAGTGCGCAAAAATCTTGTGTACAATATGTAATATACGTTGAGATCTGGAATATAATAAACAAACACGAAATATGCTAAGTGCTACTATTTTCGCATTTCTCAAAATTTATTTTCTACAGGACTTTATCTTAGGCTCCATTCATACCAATGTGATCATAAATATCTCGCAAGTATTCAACTTACCTTTGCATTTTTTTTTGTGCGATCATGCATGACTTGAGGTATATGCTGATCAAAAACAAACGATCAATTTACATATTTTGCTCTTCCAGTTGAAGTGCACCGCAAAAGACATGACAGGTTCCTTGTTGTTTTTACACCTTGTGGGAAAATCTGTTCCGAAAGATGACTTTTTTCTCTATCCCTCTTGTACAGCTCCTAGGCGAGCCTGAACAATATGTCTTTTGATATGACCATGATAATCGCCGTAGTCATCATGGTGCATTTAATTGTGTCCGTTACCGCCTAAGAATGGGCTAGAAACTCCTTCCACACTCTCATTACCGCTAGCCAGTGTTCTTCTGCAATACACAAATAGTTCGCGCAAAAAGGACAAGACGGGCTGGACTATACTTCGTTTCACCTGATCTGCGAGCGAAGCCAAAGCTAGAAGCCCGAGACCAGCGCTTTTTGCGTTTCTCCCCAGCTCGCGCGCCCGAGCAAAGCCTGAACGCACGGAGCTTTCGTGCTCGCGCTTCCAGCTTTGCCTTCGCTCGCACATAAGGTGAAACGAAGTATAGTCACTGAATCAGTATTCAGTGGCACTAGGCTGGACTAGAGGCTCGACGGAGAAGAAGTAGTAGTAGTATAAAACGTTTATTTGAACCGCTAAGGGGTAGGGGGAGGGGAATGAGTCCATGGCATCGCGGCCTGGACTCGCGGTATGGGGGGAAGGGAATTATATATGTACTTCTATGCCAGCTTCCAGAATATAATCCAGAAGCGTGCGTAGAGTTTGGTATTGCTTATCTGGAGGGCCTGGGGGAAAGACCCAGTCCTCCATGGATGTCACTCCGTCCTTTAGGTGCTTCTTCCTTGTTGCCTCAAGGCCTTTGCAGCCCCATAACAGGTGAACTAGGTCGACCACATGTTGGGGGTTCTTGCAATAGGGTGTATTCACTGGCGGCCATATCTGTGTGCGCTAATGCTGAGCACGTGCTGATGGCGAGCTTCCACAGTTATTTTGCAACGTGCACCCCGCACCATCAAGATTGCCGGTCTTGGCAGCCTATTAATGCAAGCTCGTTCTGAGCATGCGCTCTAAACAGTGACCTCAAATATGGCGGCCAGTGAATACCCCCTATAGCAGCATGTCGGTGGTATACGCGCCTTTTCCCATGCTGCTTTTCTGTTCGGCGTGCAGGCGGTATTGGTTCTAATGCGCCTTAAGAGCACCCTCGTTCTCCGCCCAAAGCCTCGCGGCAGTGGGTCGGAGATGGGTGGTAGATGTTCCTTTAGCGCAGTACGGGACGAAAGTTTGATCAGCTGTTTAGCTTCATCGGGGTCATAGTCGTCTTCGTCTTCGTCATCTTCGGGTGAGGAAGATGGGTAGCCGTGATCATGGAGGTGGCTATACTTCGTTTCACCTTATGTGCGAGCGAAGGCAAAACTGGAAGCGCGAGCACGGAAGCTCCGTGCGTTCAGGCTTTGCTCGAGTGCGCGAGCTGGGGAGAAATGCAAAAGGCGCTGGTCTCGCGCTTCTAGCTTTGGCTTCGCTCGCAGATAAAGTGAAACGAAGTATAGGAGGTATTCACTGGCCGCCATATTTGAGGTCACTGTTTAGAGCGCATGCTCAGAACGAGCCCGCATTAATAGGCTGCCAAGACAGGCAATCTTGGTGGTGCGGAATGCACGTGGCGAAAGAACTGTGGAAGCTCGCGTTCAGCACGCGCTCCGCAGCCGAGCACACAGCTATGGCCGCCAGTGAATACTCCCTATAGGCGGCTTCTGCATCTCGCGGAGTGTAACTATTAGCGCGCGAGCTGCAGAGTGGGCCTGCTCATTACCTGCTATGCCTGTGTGGGCGGGCGCCCAGACTTTTGTGCCTTGCAGAGAAAGTTGGAGGGCCATCTTTTTTATGGATTTTGCTCTCTTGCAGGGGCTGTTCCTATTTCTACACTCGGTGAGCGAGGCTACCGAGTCCGTAAAAACGTGGAGCTCTTTTGTTCTAATGGTTGTGTCGTTGAGGACTGTTTCCATCGCATATTGAATCGCTCCGAGTACGCCACCCTTGACTGAGGTGCTGTTCGGTAATTGCTTGGAAGATATGATTCCTTTTTCTGGTATTGCTACTGCGACCGTAGCAAGTTGGTCTGGGAGTGTCGCGAAAGCCGCGTCTGTGTAGACGGCTAGCTTCTCCGCCGAGCTTTCCCAGGCCTGTATTCGTTTGTTGTGGCTATTGGCTTGCGATGTCTGACGATCTGGATGTTTGAAACTCGCGTTCTTCGGGATGGGCTTGCCTTCCACGAAGTCGATGTATTCTACCCAAGGAGTGTCGTTCTCTGGGAAGTCGGGAAGCGTGAGTTTAAGTGATTGAATTAGACTAAGAATGGTTCTGCCGGGTCGTGAGTGTTGTAGTCGTTCACGGTGGGCGACAGATCGTGCCATTACAGTTTCTTGTAAGGTGTTGAGCTGGGCATGTTCCATGAGTGTCCCTATTGGTGTGAATACGAAGCGCAGTAGCAGACTTTTGATACGATGAGTGCCTTCACCATCTGACGTGCGATTCCTTCGTTCGCTCCGCCTCTGAAGCTGCATATCCTTCTGATGACATGGATGATTGCCTTGCATTGCTGGCTGACCTTGGTCATCCAGGCTCTGCACGAGCCGTCTTCATCGATGTACATTCCGAGTATTCTGATCGAGGTAGGTGGTTGAATTCTGTTGCCTGCTAGCGTTAAGTACATCTGACTGGCGATGCCAGCTTTTCTTTGTTTACGGGATGTGACGACCACATAGTTCGCTTTCTCCGGGGATGCGGTGAGGCCGACCCTATAGGAAGTATTCACTGGCGGCCATAGCTGTGTGCTCGGCTGCGGAGCGCGTGCTGAACGCGAGCTTCCACAGTTCTTTTGCCACGTGCATTCCGCACCACCAAGATTGAAGGTCTTGGCTGCCTATTAATGCGAGCTCGTTCTGAGCATGCGCTCTAAACAGTGACCTCAAATATGGCGGCCAGTGAATACCTCCTATTGAGATGGGTTTGCACTTCGTTTAATCCGGCTTAGTCTGTTGTTGGGTTCGGGTGTCGCCTGTCACTGACCATAGGAAGATATCGTCCGCATATACGCTGAACTTGAGGCTTGGGATCCTCGATAGGCGGTGTGGGAGGTCGGCCATTGCCATGTTAAACAGTAGGGGCGAGAGTACAGAGCCTTGTGGTACGCCGACCCTGTTGGGTCGTGGGTCGCTCGTGTGGTCCCCTATTCTTACCGAATATGTCCAATCCTTAAGAAAAGCTTTAATAAAGTTAAGCGCCCTGCCTTGTATCCCTAAGCGTTCCGCCTCCTGAATGACAGCCCGTGGGGGACGGAGTTGAAAGCCTTTCTAACATCGATGGCGACAATTGAGCGGATGGTTTTTCCCCTTGGCGCCCTTTTCTGGGTGATGTCATGTGACATCAAGAGGAGGCTTTCCCGTGTGTTTAAACCGGGTCGGAATCCTGTCTGGGCTGGGTGAAAAGCGCCGGATCTCTCTAGCGTCCAGTTCTAGAATCATTCGCTCCATGAGCTTGCATACGCATGAAGTGAGCGATATCGGTCTGAAGTTGATAAGCGTGTCCTTGTCCTTGCCAGGTTTGGGGATTGGGACAACGGTCGAATGCTTCCATATTGGTGGTAACTGTCCTTGTTCCCATACCGCGTTAATTCCTTCGATAAGCTGGTGTTTAGCGTCCTGTGGGAGGTTGCGCAGCATGGGAATGGTAATTTTGTCCGGGCCCGGAGCACTGTGTGCCTTCCCGTTGTGGAGTGCCGTTTCCAATTCGCCCAGGGTAAAGGGTTGGTCCATCGGATCCGCTAACTTAGCCAGCACTGGAGCATACAGGTTCAGTATTGAGTTTGTTGTCGTAGCAATGGGCTGCGGGAAGAATTGGTCTCCGGCCGCATCTGCGAGGTCTTCTACCGAGGTGTCAGTTTTTAGCGCCAGGGTTAAAGGGGCCTTCTGTTCCCTCTTTTGTCCCAGCATGGATCTGCTAGTTGCCCACAGCTTCTTCACTGAAGTTTTCTCCGACAAGGACGCACTGTAATCCAGCCATCGTTTTCTGTCCAAATATATCGCGTGTTTGCGTGCCGCGACGGTGTGTCTGGTGACCTCTCTGGGTGCCGCCGGTGTCTTGGGGCCCCTCCTATATCGCTGCAGCGCACGGAGCCTCCTGGCCCAGAGATTCAAGAGGTGAATGTCCGGTGTAGGTGCATCGGCAGGTATGTTGGATCTGGTTGTAGCCGCTTTCAGTGCATCAAGCATTGCTGTCGCGAAGGATTCCGCTTGGATGCTTTTCAGGTGTCTTCTATAAAAGTCCCAAATGACTGTATGAACAAAACGCCGGTTCTTTTCCGACCTCTTGGAGTCCACCTCGATCTTTATTGGGAGGTGGTCACTCCCCCATGTGTCGATGTTTACATGCCAGGAGAGGTTTCCAGTCTTCCCGTATATCCATGTAAGATCTGGACTGGTATGCTGTTGTCTGCTTGTCAATCCGAGTCTCGTTGTTGAACCCGGCGTGTTTAGTAGTGTGTACTTGAACCGCGTCATGTCCTCCAGGAGTTTCTGGACGTTTATGGTGTCTACTTTGTAGCCCCAGCTGGTATGTGGCAAGTTGAAGTCTCATCCTATAATCTTTCGTTTTTTCGGGTAAAGGATGTGTAGTTGTTCTATCCAGCCGTTGTCTCTTGGTGATTTGCTGCTAGCCCCTGGCCTGTAGTATACAGATGCGATGATTACGGGTGTTCCTTGATGCGTTGCACGGACTGCGACGACTTCTTGTCTGTCTGTGCACCATCGCTTCAAGTCAATTTGATGTTGTGGCCAGTCCGATCGCAAATACACCATGGCTTGCCCCCTGGACATGTCTTGGTTGGGCTTGCGGCCTGATGGGATCGACGGGCTGGAGTATGAAGTGTAAGTTGTTAGGTTGATGGAGGTTGTGTTTACTTCTTGTAACAGAATTGCATCTGGACGTTTTGATGGTCTGTTCATGTGTCTTGCGTTGAGTTCTGCGGCCCGTAGCCCCAGTCCTCTGCAGTTCCATTGAACAATGCTAATCCCTATCTTTAACGACCAAGTTTGAAAGCGATGACAGTGAGCTGATGGCTTAGCGCTGAGAGTTGTTTTTCCAGCCTTGTAAACCGGACCTCTTAGCTGTCTCTGTCAAAAGCTGGGGTACCCCGGACTAACTCAGCGTAAGTCCTTCCGAGCATTGGTAGGGGTTGGATCGGATTTAATGGAGGTGGCGGCGGCGGCGGTTGTGGTGCCCCCTTCTTCCTCCGGGATTCTTGATTAAGTTTCGCGTGCTTCCTTGCCCTCTCCCTCAGTAACTTCCCGATCTCTGTCTTCTTCGGGCAGACATTGCTTGTCGCCAAGTGCCCATTTTTTTTGCAGATCTGGCAGTATGGGGTCGGATTTGGGCACGGGTTTGAGTTACCTTGGTCATCTTGCGTTTCCTCGTGGTGTTTGCCACACAAGGAGCAAACCGTCTCTTTGTGGCAGATGTCTTGCTTGTGACCCGCGCCGTGGAAGTGTGTGCATGTCACCGCCTTGGCTCTATATGGGTACACTGGGGTGATGCAAAGCGCGTATCTAACGACCCTTGGCAATCGATTGCCCTCGAACGTTATCATCGCAGTACGTCCTTTTCTTCCCAGAAGTCGGGCCGTGACGAAGCCGTGGGTGTCACATCGGAGCCTGTCCCGGAGAGAGGTGTTGTCCTCACCCTCGTCTACTTCATATATGACCCCTCGAATTTGGTTATCCTGCAGTGTTTTGTAAGCTTGTACGGGAATCGCTTCTTCGTTAGCAACTGGAATTCCAGTGATCTCCAGTAACGCCTTGGCGGTAGGCTCAGATAATGTTCGTGCGGAGATAGTATTGCTCTCCTACTGTAGCTTTACCGAGATCTCCTGTGATTGTGTGCCTAGTGTTTTTGTGAAGGCTTCCTCCAGGGTTCTTCTCGGTATGGTGGTAAGATCTGTCTTCGTTCGTGGTCGAAGTATGACGGTGAAGCGCTGGCGTGAGGCTTGTGCCTTGCCTTCACATTCAGTGGCCTTCTTGCGAGTGTATCGCGCCCGCTTGATGGTCTTTTTGGATTGGACCAAAGACCATGGTGGGTCGTCGTCCTCTGTGATTGAGTTTTGCGTTGCGGCGGTGCTGACGAGAGTGTTCGCTGTCGCCGCCTGTGTTGAGAGTGACGTCCCAGGCGCCATAGCAGCGTGCCGCTTGCGGCTCTCGCTGTCGTCTTGACGAAAGTTTCCCTCCGGTGTACTCGCCGACGAGGTGGCCGATTCTTTTTCATTAGGTTTAAAAATCGGCGTATTCTTGAACCGTGGCTCTATGGTAGTCTGCTTGTTTCCTGACGCTTCTGGCCGAGAAAGATCGTCTAGAGCTTGCAGGAACATTTCCGTGATTTCCTCTTTTGAGGCCTTCCCTAGCAGAGCGACTAGGAGTGATTTGATTTCATTCGCAGTACTTTGAGGTACCGGAGCTGGATGTGGTTGGCTCGGTGGTGGTCCCGAGCTGATGGCCGGCAGGGCGGGCCAGTTGTTCGTAGTCTCCGGTTTCGGAGTATTCAGAGTTGGCGTCGTAAATCGGGGAGCAATCAAGCGTTCCCCCCTCGATCGCACTGGGCCGCGCCAGCGTCTTTATTTTCCAGATGCTCACGCGTGCCAAAATGAGTTGCTGGGCGAGTTGGATAGACATCTTGACTTAAACAGCGCAAATAATTTACGTAAGGAAGAGACAACAGGAAGGAAAGAGCGCTCACGCGTGACATAGCTATACCCCGTTCCAAGTCCAAGTACCAAGTATGACCACAGTGTACTAGAATACGCTACGACCGTGAATGGTGTTTTTTATTTTCTTTTCCTTTTTGGCGAATACCTAATGAATGGTTCAACGAAAGATCAGGAACCGGCCAAAGCACGTATAGAAAAAGAAGAAAGAAACATGCCATCGTGCTTTTTAGCTTGGTTCGAATGTTTCTTTACAACATATTCAAATAGTTCTAAAAAAATTCAATACTCAGTTAGTTATCCCGCAAATGCACCATTTTTATCTGTGTCCCTTTATGCTGATCATTGCTCGCTGCATACGGCCACAGGACATCCGACTGACCACGTCAAACCCGCAAGTCCTATCAGGCGTCGTGACCAAGTACACCTGCTCGGCGCCCTTTTCAGCCGATCCTAGTTTCCGATGGTACGTAGACAACGAGTACGTGAACACCACCAGCGCTTCGGCCCTGTCCATCCAGGTAAGCGGCCTCAGTGTGGAACGTACCTTCGATACCGAAGCGCTCGCCTACAGCGTCCTTGAGATCCGCGCCTACCAGCCAAAGACGGGCATCGTCAGCTGCTCGGTCTTCATCAGAGGCACCGGCCTGACGGTCTCGTCCGCTTACGTGGTCACATCCGAAGATGACTTGCTGCACGCGTCTTACAACTCGTCCTGCACCCAAGACACTGTTTGCGTGGACGGCAACTCGAGCTGCTCTGTCGACCTCAGGACCCGAGTGTCCAAGTGTCTTTGCAAGAGAGGCTACCGCCACTACTCTCAGTTGCGGGCTAACTGCGCCGCGCACTATGGTGGCATCGGCTCGCCCTGTTCTAGCAACCACGACTGCCTGGCGTGGGACAGAAACGCGCACTGCCACAACCGGAGGTGCTCCTGCAAGCCGCCTTTCAGCAACGAGTACCGGATCGGCATGTGCATCAAGGAAGTCGGTCTCTTTGGCGCCTGTAGCGGCGAGTTTATGTGCCTCGTGGAGCATTCGTACTGCGCCAATCACACGTGCCAGTGTTTCCGGGACGTGTGTACGACGGGAACAAGTGCTCGCTACTCAGGGAAGGCGAGGGTCTGAACTTTAAGAAGCTCTTCCTTATTGGTTTGGTGATCTTCAGCGCAATTACCCTGCTACCCATGGTTATCATGGCAGCGATAAGAGCTGTCTTCACGCTGATGCCGCCCCATCAAGGATCACGTGGGAGGAGACGGCGAATCATAATAAGGTTGTTGTAAAAACAACGACCGTTACGTAACTGGGTATTTAACATCGGTAAGCTGCGATCTGATAAACATGTATTTGCTACTGATTACGATTACTTAATTTATATCAGAGAGCCACTTCGAACACCACACCGTGGTAGTGAAATGCACGGAATGTGCAAAACTATTTATTTCTGAACGCATGCTTCCAATATCCCGGCAATAGACCCTTCCCGAAATGCAGCCTGGCCACTTCGATAACTGTCATCATCTAAGTGTATAGACCTTCCCAAAAAAATGAAAGCCGTGCCGAATTGGAGCGCAGCTCTTGAGGAGGAGGGGAAGGCACGGGGGGGGGGGGGGGGTCACGTGATGACCTCGAGGGGGGGGGGGCGGAGAAAATGTTCCGCTAAATTTAGTGGGGAAACTTTTTCGCTAGATTTAGCGGGGAAAATTTTCCGCTAGATTTAGCGGGGAAAAGTTTCCGCTAGATTTAGCGGGAAAAATTTTCCGCTAAATTTAGCGGGAAAAATTTTCCGCTAGATTTAGCAGGGAAAATTTTTCCGCTAGATTTAGCGGGGAAAATTTTCCGCTAAATTTAGCGGGGAAATTTACCCATCATGCACCGCGCGGTTACGCCGACGGCGACGCCGCTCAAGCCGGAAACGGGCGCCTAAGAGCTGCGCTCTAAAAAATTAAAGCCGTTTACAACTCCCTGTAACGCCGAATTAGAGCGCAGCTCTTGAGGAGGAGGGGAAGGCACGGGGGGGGGGGGGGGGGGGTCACGTGACCTCGACCTTTAGCGGGAAAATTTTTCCGCTAAATTTAGCGTGGAAAGTTTTCCGCTAAATCTAGCGGGGAAAATTTTCCGCTAAATCTAGCGGGGAAAATTTTCCGCTAAATCTAGCGGGGAAACTTTTCCGCTAAATTTAGCGGGGAAAATTTTCCGCTAAATTTAGCGGGGAAAATTTTCCGCTAAATTTAGCGGGGAAAATGTTCCGCTAGATTTAGCGGAGAAAATTTCCCGCTAGATTTGGCGGGGAAAATTTTCCGCTAGATTTAGTGGGAAAAATTTCCCGCTAGATTTAGCGGGGAAAATGTCCCGCTAAATTTAGCGGGGAAAATTTTTTGCTAGATTTAGCGGCGAAAATTTCCCGCTAGATTTAGCGGGGAAAAATTCCGGCTAGATTTAGCGGGGAAAATTTTCCGCTAAATTTAGCGGGGAAAACTTTCCGCTAGATTTAGCGGAAAAAATTTTCCGCTAGATTTAGCGGGGAAATTTACCCATCATGCACCGCGCGGTTACGCCGACGGCGACGCCGACGCCGACGCCGCTCAAGCCGGAAACGGGCGCCTAAGAGCTGCGCTCTAAAGAGCGTGTGGCCTTTGCCATCTTGAGTGTTCGTGCGTATGGCGCGTGCTTTCCTCGCTTTCCGAATCGACGAACACGCACGTGTTGGGCTGTGAAGATCGCACGGTGGACTGTGATTTTGTAAACATTGGAAAGGTCTATATCATCTGTACATGTTAATGTCGGCCTTTGATATCTGGTGAAGGAAGAATTTAAAGGGGCCATGAAACGAATTTTGGGTTGTGATTAATGATTTTAAATTGGGACTTTACTAATCGCATATCGTTTAGTTGGCCAAAAGAAAGAGGCTAGAAAGTCAAAAGCCAGCTTTTCGGTACGAACATTTGAAAATATAGCGGACTATTTTGTACCTTCTTGCCTTCGAAAGCTCTCCGCCTTTTCACTATGATACATCCGCGGTTCCAAAAGAGCGTCACCGGCGCCAAACTGACGACAGCAGAGCCCAGCTCACGCATTGGACACGAGAACTGCGTTACTCGGACGTATGCGCTCGTCAACAATCAATCCGTCGACGAATATTTGGATCCGCGTTCGTGGCCAATGAGTGCCCTGACGGAACTTATTGTCACTGGGGAATGACAAGTTCTATGGTGTGCATAAAAAGCACGGTGGAAGCTAGAAGTCATCGCACCGGTCCCGAAGGAATGTCACGATCACGTGATTTCACAATTCGCATTTGAGTTGAGGATTAAAGCTAAGGAGGAAGAAGTAGGAAAATCGTTTTATGACCCCTTTAAGGACGGGCGCCTAAACATTCCAGACGTTCGATGTGTCGTTGTCCGATGTCATCGTGACGAGTCTTACAAGCTTCTATGCGCTACGCTTTTGAGGATGTCATGTAAATTCTTGTAATGCTCAGCTTCGGCACGCCCCAGACAGCTCATGACAATCAAATGTAAAGAATTTTATCAAGCGTTCTACTCAACTAAGCACATCGAACAAAGTGATAGTTTCCTGCCACCATTGAAACTGAAACAAATAGAGAAATAACTGTACAGCGAAGAACACCGGAACTTTCGTACGTCTGCCGTTCACTGATAGGTACTAGATTTTAACCGCAATTAGCATACCCAAATTTAGACTGATATTTGAGCCTCTAGATGGCGGTGAATTTTGTGAAGGTATCTATAGGGAGTATTCACTGGCGGCCATATCTGTGTGCGCGATTTCTGAGCGCGTGCTGATGGCGAGCTTCCACAGTTCTTTTGCAACGTGCATTCCGCACCATCGAGAGTGCCGGTCTCAGCAGCCTATTGATGGGAGCTCGTTCTGAGCATGCGCCCTAAACAGCACCCACAAATATGGCGTCCAGTGAATACGTCCTATTGAAAAGCCTTCCCAGACAACACTTGGACATCCCCAGGATGTCCTCAGGACAACCTTTTGAGGATATTATGATGTCCTGAGGATGTCCTCAAATGATCCTGGAAACATCCTAAAAACGTCCTATTGTCCGGCCTCAGGACATCCTCGGAACGTCCTCAGGAGGGCAGCCAAGGATTTTTCTAGTACATTTTTAGGACAATGCACTGCAGGTGCAGCTGTTCACTGAGCTGTTAGGATGCTTTCATTTTTATTGTTTCTAGGTTTTCTCCAACTGGATTTTGAACCTGAACATGCCTGCAAGAGCTGCCTGTGTACTATTTTAAAGGGATTCATTCACACACAAATTCTAGATTACTAGTCAGTGAGAGGCTAAGAACATAGGGCAAGGGAAAGGGGGAAGAAAGCTGACGGAATGCTGAAGAGAGAAGAAAACCTCTCCCCTCCAGCATCCCGTCTGCTTTCTCCTCTGCGTCTTTCCTTGCCCTATGCTCTTAGCCTGTAACTATGAGCATGCAGATGCCATTCATTAATGCAAATAAAGGTAACTGTTCAAGAAATACTTTATTGGAGAACAAATGTTATACATGACTTTTTTCAATGTCTGCACCAGGCACGCAGTCTGGCTTCGCATCTTGGCCTGCCCTAGTCCAAATTGTCAGCGAAATCTACAAAAAAAAAAAAAAAAAATTCCATAAGCATTAATAATAAAAACAGATAATGTGAGAAACTTACCATCATGTCAAACATCTCCGGCCTTTAACTGCAGCTTTTTCAGTTTCTCTCCAGCGTGGCGCAGCCACACTTTGATGATGGTCTCTACGTCAGCTTTGTTTGCACACTCAACATTTGCTTTCACTGTCCCTGAAAGATTGATTTGTGATGACATTCACAGCAGAAAACTAAGACGGTCTAGAAAAAAATCACAATTAATGTTCGTGCGAGGAAAATGCCCTTGGTACCGAGTCTACTTTCGCACAGTTGATAAGCTCGAAGCATTCGTTTATGCGGCGGCATCTTTCTCGCCGAAATTGCCGTTCACTGCTTTCCGTCATTTCGAAGAAGTACTGCAAATAAAAAAAACACTAACCTTTGTCTTGCATTGCTGTCATCGTCAATTGGCATGAAACAGCGCGGATATACAGACTCGCAGCGCTGACTAACAACTCAATGATATATTTCTTCTTCCTCAAATCGTCATCTTCTTCTGCTTCGCCGTTAATGAGGACATTTTAAATTTTTAAACACCAGAAACCAAATAGCCAAGAAACATTATTAAGTAAATAATAAATAAATAAATAAATAAATGACAAATACAAATAAATAAAAAAAATAAAATAAAATAAAAAAAAATTATTTAGAAAACAATTATAATTAAAAAAATTAAACGTAATTTTTTTTAGTTGCCATTTATTTATTGATCTATTATTCACGTATTAATGTTTCTTGGCTATTTGGTTTCTGATGTTTAAAATTTTAAAATGTTGTCATTAACGGCGAAGGAGAAGAAAATGACTATTTGAGGAAGATATATATCACTCCAGGCTTGGCTTAGCTTGCTTGGGTCTCTCGGAGTCGGATGGGTGGATAATTGCAATAACGGTACGCTTTGTAGTAGGCGGTAGCTTGCGCCACCTAGATTGAATGTTGCCGATGGAACTGAATTCCGAAATACTGCGCAAATACAAAAATAATAATAATTGTAGTGCGTCCTGGTTTTATTAAAGAATTGTTTGATTCAAACTATAGTTAAAAGATGTCCTAAACTTATACAACTAGATGTAATAATTTGTATCTGAAATTTAGTTTAGCAGTAAACGTGAACTGTGTATAATACCGCCATTTCATTCATTTATTTTTTTTTTAAAACGCAATCAAACTGAGGACGTATATATTACCGCTAACTTTGTATCCTTCATCCTCAATAAGTCCTCGGAAGGACGTTTCTAGGATGATCCAGCGACTGACGTTCTCAGGATGTCCTGAGGACGTCTTGAAAGCCGTGAGGACGTTTGTACTTTCTGAGGACGTCCTGAGGATGTCGGGTGTTGTCTGGGTTGTTCGATGCTCGATGCAACGATATTCGCTTGGAAGGTTTTTCACTTTACACGAGCTTACTGGCGCTAGTGCGACCCACGTATACTCGCACGCAACGCCACTGACCAAGGAACTCCATTCTTGCGGTGTCATAGACCGATCTCACCGGCCAGTTTGACTACGCGACCGCTGCCGCAATGAATCGCGGGAACTTTAGTCTTCCTGCGCGTGCGACAACCCCGCTGGAGCCCTGCGCGTGTAGAGCACGAAACGGCACGAGCCCTCGCATGCCGGCCATCTGCCTCCTGTGAACTAAAGTTATGGTGGCGTCACGCATGCGCCGATCGCTTACTGATAAAATCGGTCTATTTCAAGGGCAAAAGCGAGCTTTTTCTTTCAGTCTCTCCTTCGCAAAACTTTATGACTCAGCCCGGGAGTCGCAGTATTCCCCAGTGACGATATTTGAATGCGGCTCATAGATTGGACCAGAGCATTAATGCGTGAGCACTCGATTGATGTTCGTGATAATCAATAGCTTGAAAAGCACTCGGGTAGTGGCCCGTGTCCAATGGCTGCAATGACGGCTATAGCCGAACCTTAACAATGTCTCGAACTCAGCGCGTCTCCTGTGCTTTGCCAACCCTAGCGCGTGGCTGTGATCAGTGGCGTAGTAACGGGGGCGGGGGGGGGGGGGGGGGGGGGGGGCCGTGGGCCCCGGGTACCAGGAGTCTCAGTCACGAGGGGGGGTGCCACTTATGGCGGCAATCCCCCCCGGCTTGACTGGTTCGTAAGTGGAAAAGAATGTGTAGACGCATGAGGTCACCACTCTTGCATCACGAACGTGTCTGGTGCAGAGTCGCAAAACTGGCTTGGCTCGCGCAAAGTCATCGCGCACCGGCGGAAAAAACAAGCGCGGAAAGTGCGGGAGCACTCGAGAAAGAGCTGTGCCCGGGCACGCCGAGCCAACGCCACCTAGTCTACGCCAAACCCAGCGCAACACGACGCTGGCTTGCGCCGACCACGGCCGGACTGCGCCGAGACAGCAAGAGAAGGCGCCAGACGAAGAAGAAAGAAATCACACGAAGGTCTTACACGAAGGGAGTCGCGCGGAGGGGGCAAACGTGTTGGGTAAACTCTCAACGTGTCGTCTCCCTCACCCCGGACTCGCACCCATGGCTGTCCACCCGTGCACGGCACCGCACCACGCGCCGAGGGGGAAGTGCCGAGAGGAAGTGCTGGCGAAAGGCTTCTGCTCAGCAAGCTCCCTCGCTCTCTGACACCGCCGTAAGTTCTAGAAGCGCCTCGCTCGCCGTCGGGAGGCGGTCGCAATGTAGTGTTCTGGCAAGTGAATTCGTAATGTTGTGACGGCGACGGCGTTTCCCTGTTGCCACAGCGTGCCATGACTGGAGACCGTCGAGCTTCCGGAAATCTACGTGGACGGACTGGCTTCAGCGCCGCAGTGTACCGTATGCCAACGATTGTTTGATTGCATTACTTTCCATTTTAAGGCGTGCGGTTTAGAGGCTCGTTTTAGCGACAACATCTTACCGAATTGCCGCGAAACTCTGTTTAGAGAAAATGGCGGCCGCCGGCATGCTGTTGCTTGCCGAATCGTTAGCGGTGAACCCTTGGTGGTGCACGCTCGAGCTTGATATTAGAGAGTTTTAGTAGACCGTTTCCATTTTCCGCTCCGCTCTGAGGGTGCCAAACTGCGCATGCGCGGCCTGCTTCAGCGGAATGAAAAGCGGAGGTCCAAAAACGCGTTTTAGTAGACCGTTTTGCTTCAGCATAAGAGCGTTTTGAGAGCGCTCGAAAAATTCGCTTGCGTAGCCCCACAAGTGGACGTTTATAGTACTAGTAAGACAGAAAAACTAAACGTTAACACCAAGAAAGTGAAAGGGAGCGTGTTTGTAAAGGTGGTAAAAACGAAGGCGAGAATAATGAACACAAAAGAGTAGGCACACACCCGAAGCATATTACGCTATAAAATATAAATATAATCGTTCCACCCTGTGTCCGAGTGAAGCCGAAGGTATAACAATGAGCATGTTGCTCTAAACGGCACTTGCACTGCACGAGCGCGCGTGCTGGTCAATGACGCTGAAAGGGCGGCACTCGCTCTTGTAGCTTCTGCTCCACTCGAATTAAAACTGAAACAAATTAACGTATTCGAAGTAGAAAAATGAAAGAAAAGGACGAAGTTTGCGCATTCCAAGTATACCCTTTTGCGAAGTACGAGTACACTGTTGCTCGAGGCTAGCAAGACACCTGCACGATGAATCCCCGCGGTTCTCAATGAAGGAGACTTCTACTAACGAGATTAAGCTGGCGAGACATCGAATCATGATTTGTATCCCTCATGCCATGAAGCGCCGAAGCTTCCTTCCGAACGCGGTTTGCTGGATATTGCCAACGTAGAAGAGAAACCTTTTAGGAGGCAATCCCGCTTAAAGAAGGATCTGGCTGCTCTGCAAGTGGGCCTCCAAATCCCAGCACCCGACAGATCGGCGCAGGGTGTTTACAATCTGGCCAGACGCTTTGCATGGATCTTTGTCGACTGGCCTATCGCAACCGTCTGTTCGAACTTGGATGAGCGCTTGGACGGAACTTGTCGGTGTTCTCCAGTATTGAGAACCTCATCGTGGTTCACATCAACGAAAGGTCCGGCCACCTGCTCGCTGACATGAACAACATAGGGGGTTGACCCTGGTGAAACTGGAGCTGTGCTCACAGGTGAGACCCTGCAGGTTTGTGTAAATTTCGTGTTTCCATGGTTTTTAGCACAGCCGCTCTGTCTAGTAAAAGTTACTATTTTTGATACGCCAATAATTTACGTCTTTGCTTTTGTTTCGGCACAAAAAAACAAGGTGTACATGGGCAGTGTCAGGACAGGTCACGACGAGCGCGTTTTTAATCTGTGAGCTTTAGTAGGCCACTTTTATGAGCCTCTATGCTCTACTTTACGCTCTGAAAGAAGCATCGCCCCCCCGCGCGCATACGTAGCCCGCTCTGAGTTGGAGCGTATAGTTAGCGGAGTGAGTGCGCTCCGCTTTACAAGTGCAGAGCGGACTTCCCTCAGCGTCTTAGCGTGATGACGCTTAGATCTCAGATGGCTGCACTTGCTCAATACGCGTCGATGTTTTTCACCTTGACCTCAGCTTGAAAGAGGCAGATCAAGAAGTAAAGCGTACGTCCCACGCGTGAAGTTTTATGTAACACAAAAAGAGCCTAAGGCGAATGCTCCATGG